>APFE030321086.1:105468-186979 GCA_000404065.3 Pinus taeda
GCTATGACAACTGTAACAAAGCCCTTTTGCTCTATTTTCTTCCAACTTTTGTGGTGTCAACCTTGTAGGTTGTGGAAGGCTAGGGGCAACAACACTTCTATTTTATAGTTGTGAGTGGTAGGCTTCCTGGTTGCCATAATTTTTCTTTCCATTTTTCTTGCTAACCTGAATGCCTTCTCCAATGAATCAGGTTCCCAAAGGTGAATCTCAGGTTGGATATTATCCTTTAAAGTCCCTATGAACACATCAATCCTATGCTCCTCTGGAATATCTTTTATTCTTATGTTCAAGTTTTGGAAGTCCTCAATGTGCTCCATCATTGAACCCTTTTATTTGAGATTTATCAATTGCTTAAAAAAGGTGTTGTTTTTTGTATCCTCATAATGTGCTATCATTTCTTCTGTAAAAATTGCCCAAGTGACAATTTGTTTACAAGGGCAAAGCCATTGATACCACACAAACTGATTTGGTTCCAAATATAAAGTTGCAATATGTACCTTTTGTGTGTTTTTACATGATGGAGATTGAAAAATTGCTTCATTTGTAGTATCCATGTTCTGGGATCCTTGCCATCAAACTTCCTCATATTGATTTTTGGAACATGGTGGGTCTTCAATCCAACATTAGAGTCTATGAAATATGATTAACATTTCTTTTTTTCTCATCATGAGTTTCCTTTACTACCCTTTCACCATTACTGACCATTTTTTGTGGCAACTTATTCAAATTTATCTTACATTCTTCCATCTTATCGTCCATGTCATTCATATTAGCATCCATGCCATTCATCTTAGCTTCCATGCCATCCATCTTAGCTTCCATGTCTTCCATCATAACTTGCATGCCATTCATATTAGCTTCCACACCATTCATCTTAGCTTCATTTACCTTTAATGAGAGTGAAATTTGTTGCACCTGGTCTTGTAGTTTTGATATATCATGTTGCGTTTCTTCCTCTTTATCACGAGTCATGCTAGAGCTTTCAAGTTTCTTACTAGGTGTTTCCATTTTATTTCTTTGGGGAATTAACTAATTCTAATAATTATTCACTATTCCCTTTGAATTCCTTCAAACTAATTTTTCTAACCAATGTTATGCAAAATTAAAAAAAAAACTACACAACTTTTTTTCACTTTGTAAGAGCTTGATATTGAATTTGTTGTATCTCTGTAATTGCAGATCTAGAATATCTGAACTCTAGTCTTGCAGTATCCCTTTGAGTCCTCTTTCTAACTCCGCAAGTATGATCAAGATTGGATTCTCCAAGGAAGAGTTATGCGAAATCTCCCACAGTGACCTGATTACAGACTAGTTTAGAAGAGAAAACTTGTACAGCATGCCATGTGTCGTTGTTTCGACCTTAGTACCTAAAACTAATACACATCAAACTACAGGCCATCCTCGTTCTGAAACTTCTTATGAAATTTCAAAATGATGCTAAAAAAAAAGTTATGATGATTTTCCCCAGGTCACCTGTTTGGAATGTAATTCAAGAGTCTGCAAAAACCCTAACTTCCTCAGATCATATCTCCCCAAATATAGCGAGACAAGCTCTAAAATTTAGACCTAAAGTTTAGAATGACTTCAGCTAAAATGGGTTTTCTTTTAGCTTCTGAAACATCGCAGAAAACAATTTATAGCGAAAATGCTACAATGACCTGTTTGGAGCAGCGAAACCCTAGAATCGAAATCTATGATACCAAATGTTAGGAAACCATCGCACAAAAAGATAGATCAACACCTTAGAATTTAGCCTCTTCGAGGGGGCAACCTCCTTTACATGACACAAATGAATAATTCTTGGATGATACAAATGACTAAATCCCTTCTATATAGGAGTCTAAGGGGTCACAATATAATCAAGCCAACATAATAGTAATAACATAAGGGCACAAAAATAACAATAATGCGTTTCTATGGGGCATACTAATAACAATATGGGGACAATAGGGGCACAATAATAACAATAAGGGATACAATGACAATAGTAATGGGGGAATCACTAGTATTATAGGGCCCTAAAATTTGCCAAATATAAGCTCTTGTTCACAATCCTAAACAACTTCCCATCGCCCCCTGCTTTGAAACCTCTAAATGACCAAATTTATCTTTCGGTGCCCCAAACACCCGGACAACCATTCTTTTCCTCCCCCATTAAATTTGGGGCTCCTTTTGGGTGAAATTACTCCCCATTTTCAAAAGATGTGGAGCTAGAGACACTAGCGTGTGAGACACAAATCTCCTTGGAACCTTTGACTATAAAAAATTTCTTCTTCGATAAGGATTCCTCCCATCCTCACCCTGACGCTCATAAAAATGTCGCTACTCGAAGATAAAAAGGGCAGAAATCCAAAAAGATCCCTAATTACAATATCATTCCTTCCAATCTTCTGGAACATTTCCAAGAGTATCGATTCAGCTTGGCCCCATCCACCATTGCATCCATCAACAAGGTATAAAAGATGGTAATGAATCCACCTAAATCCAGGGTCCTTAGATAAGAGTCCCCCAATTTTTACCTTTGATAATGCCTATAATGTCTATTAACATTAGGGGCTTGTGATCAATCAACAATAGAAGATCCTTGAAAAGCCTAATTGGCATACACAATCCAGAAATAGTTCTTCTCCAAGAAAAAATGATTTTCAAGGATAAACAATGTCAATTTCTATTTCAGGTCTGCCCAAACTAGAACATATGGGCATCATTGTGTCAAGATTATCTGGGTGAATGGCTACTATGTGAAATCTAGATCTATGTAAATTCAATGCTTTTAGTACATCCATTAGTCTACTAATCATGGAGGGCCAAAGAGGTACTAAAACTTGTCTTCGAATCATCAACACAAACGCCCCTTATTCAAATAGGAAATTGTTTTGGAACAGGGTAGAACAAAGCAACTTCCTTGATCTAGAATCCTTGATTCTAGCTTGGGATCTTAGTTTCTCTAGCGACTCTTTTAAAATCTGGGGCTACCTTTACTGACCAGATCTGATGGGGACATATTTTAAGCAAATATTTAAACACAAATGTCTTAGGGATATTAAAGCAGTCCCCATTGGGCCTACTTGGAGAAATGGTCAAGGGGGCTCAGAATGCATAGAAAAACGTCTCGACCAATTCTATGTTGAAGAAGCAATTGCTAACAAACTTAAGGAATTCAAATCATCAAACCTCTCAATCAAAATATCATACGATTTTTCTATCTTGCTAAATTGGTTTGAGACACATCATCATAAGCTCACTCCTTTCAAATTTACCCACTTATGGCCAAAGGAGCGAGACTTCATCGAACTTTCCACACTTCCTAGATTACCCCACCGAGAGACTCTGGTTCTAGGAAGATGGACAAGCTCAATTACAAATTGAGAACTTTGAAAGCTTTCGTCAGATGTCAGTCTTAGAAAAAGACGAGAGCACTAAATAGCAAGTTAATCTAGATGGACAACAAGGTCAAATAACTGGAGAACCCAATAGACTCAACTTATTTCTCTAAATCATGCAAGAATGAGATTATTCAATTGGAGCTTCATAGATCACAAATACTACTTTGCAAGTATGAAGAAATGTAGCAGAAGAGTCGTGCTATGTGGGTTGATGCTAGAGAAAGAAAGCAAATTCTTCCACAAATAGCTTAAAATTAGGTAGCAAAGAAACTTCGTTTGGATCATCGAATCTGATTCGGGTGAACAAGTCTCCTCTCAAATTGACATTGAAAGAGATGCACTCAGCCATTTTCAAAATATATATCATGCAGGGAACAGGTACCCCTCAGATGTTAGCTAGAATTGTGTGACCTTTTCCCCTTTTCGTCCAACATGGAGGATAATTTTCTATTGGAACGTTGTGTCTCACAAGTCAAAGTCCTATCAATCCTAAAAGAAATGACCAGAGGGAAAAGCCCTGACCCTTATGGATGGACAATTTAATTCTTTGTTCATTTTCAGGACATCATGGTTGCTGAGCTTACGGACATGGTGGAAGAATTTTTTTTTCTTGGTTGGGTTTCTGGTGCAACAAATGCCTCATTCATCACCCTCATTTGCAAGGTTCCTAATCCTCTCTCCTTCACAGACTATCATCCTATCTCATTGTATAACACCATTTACAAGCTCATTTTAAAAACCATTGCTAACTCGCTCAAACCATTCCTATCCAAGCACATATCTATTGAACAATTTGGCTTTTTAGAGCACCCTCAAATTCGTGATGATGTAGAAATAACTCAAGAGTGCCTTCATTATATCAATACCTCTCATTTGTACGCTTGCCTTATGAAGATCAACCTCAACAAGGCATTTGATTATGTTGATTGGGAACTTTTGTGGATGGTCCTCCATATAATTGGCATTGGACCTAAAATGATAAACTAGATTAAAGCTTTCATCAAGAGTGCATCATTTGCAATATTGATCAACAGTTTTCCTACAACTTTCTTCACAGTCTCTAGAGGTCTTCATCAAGGTTATGCTTTGTCCTGCCTCATGTTCCTCATCATCATTGATGGCCTGTCCAAAAAACATCTAGAATCTCATGAGAGTGATCTCTTATATGGATGCAAAATCGCTAACAGGGGCCCCCCTCTCCCATTTAATTTTTGTGGATGACCAATTTGCTATTGGGAAATCAGATCCCTCTAAATGGCAGGTTTTTCATAATATTCTTGCAGATTTTGGATCTGCGTCAAGACTATTCATGAATCAAAAGAAGTCTTTATTGATTTCTAATGATCACGAGGGGGAATGTACAATAGAGATTGCTTTCACATTTAGGGTAAAAGTCTCTCCTTATGATGATAGTTTCCAATACTTGGGTTTCTTCTTAAAGTTAGATGAATACAAAAACAAAGATTGGGATCAACTGCTTCTAACACTGGAAATTCAACTCTCACAGTGGTCTGACTCATAGATCTCATTGGGAGGGCATCTCATTCTAATCAAATTTTTCATTCACAAGATTTCTATTTACTGGATGCACATCTTTCAGAGTCCCCAAAGGAGTCATCCGTAAGGTCAACTCAATAGTTTTTGTTTTTTATTGGGCTAGAACACAACTAGATCACAAATTCCATCTAGCAAGTTTGGAGATACTAAATATTATGGTTAAACAAGGTGGTTGGGGTTAAAAGGTACCTCCACATTCAACCTTGCTTTGCTCCTTAAAAATTTGTGGCGGCTTGTGAACAAAAATTGCCTCTAGATTCAAATCATCAAGGCCAAATATATTCAGAACATGGATCTTATTGGCTAGATTTGTGTTGGTGCCCCGGATCATCCCAATGTCTCTACAACTTGTCATAACCTTCTCCGCTCTAAACATTGGTTTTTCAAGAGCCTTAGATGGGATTTTGTCTCATGATCTTCTCCGCAGATTGGCCTAGACTCCCTCTTTGGCTTGACAGGTCCACATTTACTTTATCCCCCTCTTATTGCTTTCCTACACAATCATGGTTAATTTGTGATTAAGGATATTGCTTTTGCTCATCTATCCTCTCCAACTTTCACTGAATTAAAAGGTGCCTATGAGCTTCAAATTCCTCAAAAAATGACTTCGGAATGGCAATTTTACATTACTAATCTCAAGGTTGTTGGGATTGTCCTTTCATCAGAAGAAGACAAATTCATTTGGTTTGGTGGCCCACAACTAGGGAAGGTCATTGTTCATGAGGCATTTCAGATTATCTACCAGCCTACTAAACAAATTCCTTTCTTTCCTTGGCTAGCTAGATCATGGAATTGGAATTTCCCATTCAAAATCAAATGCTTCTTATGGTTGGTGGTGTAGAACTAGATTTTGAATTGGGAAATCCTTTGTAGAAGAGGCTATCAAGGCCTCGGCCAGTGCTGCCTTTGCTCTTCTGCTCGTATGGATACCGACCACCTTTCTCTTCATTGTCCCTTTGCCTCCTCTATCTGGACTTCTGTGCTTCAATTGATTAACTCCCTATTGATTGGGACCACTCTGATATAGTCACTTGTCTTGGAAGTTGGATTGTGGACCATCAATCTTATGGTACATTAACCTACTTCATCATATGAGGCGTTTGGTGGGCTAGAAATGCCCTCATATTTGATAATATCTCTTTCTATCATGTTTTGTCACCTTCTGACCCCAAAAGTCTTCCTCCTCGTAATATCTGATCCGACTTCCTGGTCGACTTTTTTGAAGAAGCTTCCTCCTTTGGACTATGTGGATGAGAAATGACCATCCATCTTGGGCATGAAACTTTTTACAGATTCCACTTGCACTGTAGTATGGGCACCAAACACGCAGCATAATAATTACTTGCCCTTTGGGGAATTCTGTTATGTGTTAAAAGACTTGGACACACTTTTTGGATACTCCACGGCTTCCTTAACTCCCCTAATCTCGATCCCTGGAAATGCATAACACTCTATTTCCTTTATTTTTACATGGTTTTGCTTTTCTGATCTACAGAAAAAAGCTCTATTCTCTCACTGCAAAGTATGTAATTTTTTTTTTTTAAATGTCATGTAAGCTGCGATACCAATATTTGTTTTGGTTTTTTTCCCGGTCACATTGGGTTGATCTAATCCATAGATAAAGTCTTCTGTGGAATCTGGAATATGTAATGTTTCAACTATGTACTCTCATTATCTATAAATGGAAAGCGATTTTTCCTGCTTGGAAAAAAAAGAGAAGCCTGAAGACTGAAGTTCTCCATTCTCCATCTCGAGCTGGACGTACGTGAGACTTTCAACGGAGGCCACTAGTTTATTCGTACACAAACGGCATCTTTGTGTAATTCCAGCGCCATTCCTGATCTCCCGGCAGTGGGTCGTCTGGGTCTGCAGAGACAGCCATCCCGATGAAACCCGCGCCAGTATGGATTGCAGTTCACCCAGTACTTCCCCGCTTCCTGCAACAAATTTATTTCTGTCAGTATATCATTTTGCCCATTTACTTGCACATGCACCCAGGAATAAAAATTCATTCCTCTGAAAACTTTTTGTACGAAAATTGCCCATTTCGTGTCCACTGTACGAAAAATCACAATTCGATGTACACAATATTTATGATATCCCTTCCTTATAGGCCTACCCTTTTGTTGAAGAAATTCCAGGAATATTCACTATGCCGAGCCCTGGGAAAATTACATCTTGGCCTACCCTTTTGTTGAAGAAATTCGTCGACGGTGATTCGTTTCTGCAATTACATTCACACAACATATCGATATGAATCGAATATGACGAAGTAATTTATTACCACCTAGGGTTCCATCTAATTACCTGCTGCCATTCTCTTAATTACCGTCTCCTCCATTGTGAATTTAAGTTTTCAATTAATGCGACCAACTTTTTCGAATGAAACATTACTAGTACTGTAAAATAAAACATTACTAGATCGTAGGAGAAAACTATTTCCACCTCCATTACAAAATAAATGCGCCCCGACATGCTGGGGCGATAGCCAGATATAACGCGGGCGCTGTTTTCCAGAGAAAAAAAAACAGCGCCCTCGTTATATCTGACTATCACCCCAGCATGTCAGGGCGCATTTATTTTGTAATGGAGGTGGAAATAGGCTTCTCCCTAGATCGTAAGGCAGGCGCCACAACCACATATTTCGTCCGGTATTGCGCCATCAAAGTACCCTGCGGGAAACAAGATAGCCCGCATCATGCCTGGAATTTGACGTTCCACAGAACGTTTTTTCCATTTTTAAACGTATTTGACGGCACAATTTTTTTTTCAAACGTATAAAATGACGGTTAAAAAAAATCTCAAACCGTAAATTTGATGTTCAGGGATCTCGATTGCCCGTCATAAATTTTAGGGGGCATGAGGGAGTACAGGCTCAGTGAACCTCACCTCAGTGGCTCCGTAGATTATTCCAGATGGAGAAGAAAGGATGGATTTGGTGTAAATTTTAAATGATTTTTTTGTAAAATTAAATAATGGTAGGTAACTCAATTTTAAGGGCAAGGTACAGGTTTCTTATTTTCCAGGGCGATACATATTTTTTTCGCAGAGGAGGGAAGAACCGCCCAAGCAGAGGACTATTTTGCCCCAATTTTCTGATTTGCAAACTCAATCTCCTCCTCTCCTCTGATCTTCGAAAACAGTGTCCTCCTCCCCTGATCTTCGAAAACAGCAGAGGTGAATTTTTTTGTTGTTTTTATCGTTAGTTTTAATTTTGAATCTTTGCGAAGTGTGGGTATGAATTTAATTTGCAACTCTTTGAAATGTGTGGATTAAGATTTAATTTAAACGTTAGCCAAAGATGTGTGGATTAAAATTTAATTTGAACTTTAGCAAAGTGCGGATTTAAAAATTCTTGATTTAAATTTAATTTAAAGTTTTATAGGTTGGATTTTGTTTCATATTTGCGTGCGTGGCACTTAAGTAGGAACACTTGCATTTAAATTTACATTTTCATTGTATTTTTTAGTCTTTTGGCAATGTATTTGAATTGAATCATTCGTTGTCTTTTAGTTTTCAAATGATACATTACACAAACTTTCTACTTTTAAATGTGTTTACATTGGTCACTTTCATGTCTTTAGAGATGTACAAAGGCCGTGTTTAGCTTCATATGGGAGTTATTTATGGGAGGAACATGATTTCACGAGTCACATGATATGCATTGTCTTTGGTTTGAAGCTTTTCTGGTTTGAAAGTGTTTTTACATAAATTGATTTTCACTGTAGTCTAAGATTTTGATTGGTGCTGTTTTCCAGCCAATCCTTAATACTGTCCCTTCGGCCCATCCCATTATTTCTAAGCACATATAGTAACTTAGGAAAAAACAAGGCACTCTCACACACATTAGTGAAAGTTGAGATGCAAGAGTGTTTGAAAGAAAGTTGCCCTATAAGAGGAAGTTCACACTCACAAATTTACATAGAAACTTAGGAAAAAACAAGGTACTCTCACACACATTAGTGAAAGTTGAGATGCAAGAGTATTTGAAAGAAAGTTGCCCTATAAGAGGAAGTTCACACTCACAAATTTACATAGAACGTATAATGAAAGGCATGAAAAATATAAAAACGTCATTAAATTTTCATTTGATGGGCAAAGGAAATTTGAAATTCCAGGCCTGGCCCGCATGTTAGTGCCCCTGCCACCATGCCAATGTATCTTGTATTGCTTAGGCAATTCCTATTTCCAACGCTATTGAAATATAAATGCTTCTGACATGCAAAGGGAATAGGGGTTGCCTTGCTGCTAACATGCCAAAGTCAACTTTGAGAGAAATATAAATGCAAGGCAACTCTTATTCCCCTAGCATGTCAGACTGCATTTATATTTCAGTAGAGTTGGAAATAGGAATCTTCTAGTAAGAGATCCTAACACAGGCGCCACAACCACATATTTCGTCTGGTGTTGCCCCATCATATCCATCCAAGAGCCAATATGGGAGCATATTTTGTGGATGTTAATGGGAGTGCCTTCCAACATATACTTGCCTCTGGCACGCCAAATTTCCACGAAGAGATATAGAGGAATAAGCTGTAGTATGTCACCCAATTCCAACCATCGGCACAGACATTGTTCAATAGGGAGGTGAGTACAAAAATGAATATTTAGATTCTGGAAAATCCATAGCCATACCTGTGTAGTAATAGAGAAGTCTAGGAGAAGATGTTGATTAGTTTCCAAAGAAAATAGGCATAGCAGGCACCAACCAGGTCCATGGACACCCTTCTTGTGCATATTCTCCCAATTCAGGGATTTATCTTTTCAGACCAACCATGGGAAGAATATGATCTTAACAGGAACCTTGAGTTTCCATATTTTATGGAATCAACAAGTGTAATCTAGAGAGTGTTTCGTGGTCATGATATACATGTACGTCTCTGCCACTATCACAGATCCCCGATGGATAGACTCGCCCCAAGTGATATTATGATCGCCACCCGCTGATAGACAGAGTCCCGTGCTTCTAAGTGCCGAGATGTAATTTTCCCAGGCCTCGGCATAGTGTTCGACCAACCCAATCTCAATAGCCCTCTTCCAAACCGGATATGAACCTTGCCACCGTTTAATGACCTGAGCCAGATAGAAAAATGCTCTAGCATGTAAATAATCGATAATCTCAATCAGGAGGCTGGCAGAATTTTGAACGCCCTGAATGTTGTCGAAACCAATAAGAATGCAGTTCCTTTGCTGGCAGGATTTTAGAAAACTGGGATACAAAGAAAAAAACAGTGGTTTATAATGAGACTTTTTGGAAGTTTTTTTGGTGGATTTTTTTGGTCAAAATCTGGCAGCATATTATTGGAATCGCAAATTTGATAGCTATTTTCTGCACAATCAAAGAGCCCCAAGTTTTTTTAGGGTGCTGAATCCAAATATGTAGTTAAAAAACCATTTTAACTACAACAAATCAAGATTTAACCTCAATTTTTTCTGCCTGATTCAGTCACCAAAATCTCTGAAATATCTTCCCTCACCAAAATCTCTAAAACATCACATTATATTAAAACATCACATTATATTATAGATACTTGAAAGCTAAAATATCACTTGAAAGTGGCCGAGAAAGAACATATCAACCACAATTATGAATTTAATAGAAATATATGTTTTGATAAACGAGATATACAACGTATATATTATTATTGTAGCATAAATATATGTTATAATTTTTTGATGTAATATAACCAGATAAGTTAGGTTCTCGTGGACAAAATATACACTTAAAGAAACGAGAATTACAATACGTGGTAGTTCCATATACATTTAAGAGATGACATTGTATCTATGGTTATAATATTTTTCATATATATCTATAACAACTTACTATACTAACAATGTGTAGAGGCTTCTATCATTCCGGATAAACCAAAGTAATAAATCAAGATAATGGTATTTTTAATAGATAAAGGTATCATATCAATAAAGATATAAATACATGAAAGAAGTTTATTAATAATAAATAATGTAGTGGGAATATATAATTGAGATAACGACACGTACCATGAATAAAGGCTTCAAAATTTCAAATCATCCCAGACAAAGAAAGTGATAAGTTTATTCATAATGTCCATTAATTATGTGCTAGTGAAAAGTGAAAAATAATGATGATATCTTTCTTTGCCATTGGAATTCGTAAGTTTTGAAAGTTGTGTTAAGTTGTCTTACGCCATTAGGATTGGTCTTGATATATGAAGTTTTAAAATTTAAGTATTTATAAATTTCATCTACCTCAAAAAAATTATTTAGTGAATGGGTTGACCATGAAAATAATATTTTCTTATAAAAGCATCAAGGAGAAATAAGATACATTTCGAGATTATGCATTTAGATATTTATGACTCATACAAAAACATCCAATCCAATTGTTATAGGTAAATATAGGATTTTAATTCTTCAAGTAATCTATATTTGTTGGAGCTAAAAATAATGGATTTATTTGAAAGTAGGAGAATTTAGGGAGTATGAATTTTATCAATTTTGAATAGATAATTCAACGAGTAGATAACTAATTGCAAGTTATATTATTCGACAAAATCGAGTAGTAAAATGCAAAAAAATAACAATAATTGAAATGGAAAGCAATATGTTTAATGCTATGGGTATGAGAATAAAGGTACACTTTTTATTGGTTGAATTAGTTTACTCAAATCATCAAGGTGAAGGTAATGATTCCATAAGAGACTTGAAACATAAGAAATCTAATTATGTTTCATATTGATGTGTTTGGACCTATTTTATTTTTTTATTTTGTACAAGTGAGAAAAACATAATTACAAAAGTAGAATATGTATATTTATTATCTATGTAATGAAGATAAATTGATATGAATGATATAATATACTAATAAAGAAAAGAATATTCACTTGTTATGTAATTTTAATGAAAACCAATAATAGAAACTAGAGTGCAAAGAACAAAAAGAGTAATGTAAGGAAAAACAATAATTATGGAATTAGAAACATCACAAAATTACATTTCTCAACATTGCATAAACACTATTAATAGACCAAACTTCCATGATAGTTATGTTCTATGCTCTATAACTTTATCAATTTCCAGTGCAATTTTACCAGCAAGGCCAAGTTCTCGAATAATGCCATAAAGTTTTAAAAACAATTATTAACAACTAATACTAAAAACAACATTGTTTATTTTTCTCCAATTTGTACCAAGTTTCTATAAAATCAAGTTATTATCAATATATAGTTAGGAATATATTTTAGTGTAAATAATGAATACATATTTGGTTACAATAGAAATAAATGAAATATAAAAAATTTTGATACATTTTTAAGAAAATATTTCTTAGAAGTCAAAATGAGCTTATAGAACAAATCTTGAAATAAAGGGATTACTTAAAAGTTATAAGAAAATGAAAGGTTAATAGTGAATGATTTTTTACAATGGCCATAAAGACAAATAATGAATACTTTTTCACAATAGCCTTATATATTATATAATGAAACTTTATTTATGGTATAGGATGTTATAGGATTATACATTCTCAGGATTATTTCAACTTTCATAACTTAGTTTAAGTGAAATATTTCTCAATATCAACATTTTTTTGAATGGTACCTTAGATTGTCATGTGCTAGTGGAGCCATCGCCAACTAATGAAATTGCTTGTCAACACTGTAATACTTACCATTTAAATAAGGCTCTGAATAAGGCTTTAAATAGACAAACCTAAATTCCAATGCCTAGTATGGAAGGATATATGAATACGGGTCAAGAATGCAAGACTTACCATTTGAATAAGGGAGCGATTCTCATCGTGGTAGTCCTTGTCGGTAGATGTGTTGATTCGTTAGTTAAAATTGTGTTGAGTTCTTTGGTTAAAATGACAAACTGCTGAATTATGGTGCTACAAGTAATCAAACTCAATTTTTAGTACTGTTGAGTTATGGTGCTACAAGCAATCAAACTCAATTTTTAGTTCTATTGAATTATGGTGTTACAATAAGTCAAACTCAATTTTCACAAACTCAATTTTCAGTAGCCACATATTGCTCAATATATTTAGACTAACAATAAACATTTGTATTGAACACCAAATAAATCCATTGATGCATTAAGGCAATACATTCTTGATTATCCATTTCAAAAATTTTCCACCAAATATATAATTCTTACATAAAAATTGTATATCCCAGTCTCCCCTTGGTTAAAAATGACAAATGTCAAATTATGGTGCTACAAGCATTCAAACTCAATTTTCAGTATTGTTGAATTATGGTGCTAGAGGCAATCAAAATCAATTTTCACAAACTCAATTTTCAATAGCTACATATTGGACATGAGTTATTGCAAACTCTATTTTCAGTAGCCACATATTTCTCAATAGATTTGGACTAACAACAAACACTTACATTGAACACCAAATAAGTCCATTAATGCATTAAGGAATTACATTCTTGATTATCCATTTCAACAATCTTCCACCAAATATATAATTCTTACATAAAAATTTCATATCCCAGTTTGCCATTTTTTTATAATGGTAATATACAAAACTATTAGTGAAACATGATAAATGTATCCTACTCCATTGATGCTCCATGAGTTCTGAAGATGGTTCCACATCCAACTAAGAACCACCAAAAACTCAGCCACCAAGAAGAGACAAAGAAATATTACATACTTAGATAGCATCCTTCTGCCTTGTTCTTTGTTTTAAATTCATATCAACCATGTCTTCCTCTTGGGTTGATGAGAGAGATTCCATTACAGTTAATGGAGCTATTATCCTACGAAACAAGGCCTGCATTGTTCACAATCACACTAAATATGTTAGTGGCAAATGCTTAGCGACATAAATATATAATGAACATGCATTGAAATTTGAGTAGGATCTAGAAATGAAAAATTCTAAAAACCATTTTCTATAATTTATGTCTGTAATAAAAGAGAAATGGTTGCACCTTAATGTGAAATACAAATTTTGTAGTGGTTTCAATAAACATCACTCCAAATTGCCGAGACTTTGCATGGCCTTTTTCGATTGAGACTTGCCTAACCAAATCGTTACAAAAGAAACAGATGAACAAAAAAATTGTTACTTTGGCATTCACTCATTTTTGTAAGGACTCTGGACATCACATATCTCCACAATGGTATGATATTGTCCACTTTGGGCCTAAGCCCTCATGGATTTGCTTTTGGGATTTACCCCGAAAGGCCTCATACCAATAGAGATATTTGTCCATCCTTATATATCCATATATCCATGATCTTCCCCACTTCTAGTCAATGTGGGACTTTGGTCGTATACCCAACAATCCTCCCCTCGAACAAAGGACCATTGAGCCTCCCCTCAAACGATTATCTATCCATCCACTCTCTACCAACCAGGATTCTCCGCTCCAATGCGTTGGAAGCACACACCTTACATGGAGCACCACCTGCCTCGAGAGCTTGCTCTATCCCAGGTCAACTTTTCTTCACCGTGTTGGGACTAGGACACGTGCATGAAGAATCCGGAGCACATTACCTGTCTAACTGAGCTCATCCACGGATCCCATCGTGATATTACCGGGGCACACCACCTTCGTTCGACATTCCGAGGATTCATCCACATGGCTATTCCGAGGATTCATCCACTTGGCTAACTTTGGGGCATGGCTCTGATACCACTTGTAAGGACTCTGGACATCACATATCTCCACAATGGTATGATATTGTCCACTTTGGGCCTAAGCCCTCATGGATTTGCTTTTGGGCTTTACCCCAAAAGGCCTCATACCAATAGAGATATTTGTCCATCCTTATATATCCATATATCCATGATCTTCCCCACTTCTAGTCAATGTGGGACTTTGGTCGTATACCCAACAATTTTAGCATCTAGCATATGTTTTAACAGGATATGGAGAAGTAAATTGACAATAGAAATGGAGTTGGGTTACTTTTTCATTCCAAACCAAGGTAGAGGGCATTAGAGAACTTATGAATACCATGTCCATTTGAATGCTACTAAAAGTATAGATTTGTTTTCCTTGGAAAAAAGGAAATAGTAGTATGCCAAATCATAATTCCTTGTAGATGGCATAAGTTTTAACAGAATATGGAGAAGTAAATTAACAAAATAAAATGGCACTGGGTTACTTTTTCATTCCAAACCAACGTAGAGGGAATTTGATCACTTATGAATACCATGGCCATCTGAATACTACTAAAAATACAATTTTGTTTTCCTTGGAAAAAAAGGAAACAACAGTATGCCAAAGCATAGTTCCCTATAGATGAGAAATCATTCAAGAACCAAAGCACCGAGAATTTAAGCCACACCAGTTCAGATAAACTTCCACAGGTGTACTACTAAACAACAACCCATTAGACACATAATATAAAATATATTATTACCGTATGCCTTCTCTAAGAAAGTCTGTGAAAAAATGGATTTGCAATGAACCATATCCTTGGTTGATGGAAAGATATATGCAATAGTTGTGGTTACCTTTTGATATGTCAATGTAATTGTAAGGATATAAAATCTTATTTTCAAGATGCATAAACGAGCATTTTAAGGGTTGGAGCAAAATTACCTATACATCCATTTAAAGCTTTCTAGAAGATGTTTCCTTGGGCTTATGTTTAATGGTTGGTCATTGATTCTCCAATCTCTCAAGGAAATGCTCAGGTCCTTGGAGGACTTAGAATAGTCATGTCACATATATTGGTGCTCCCTTTGCATCCTCAAGTTCATTTCCTTTTGTATTTGAGATGGTAGATGACATTTAATTATGCCCACCAAAAATAATTAAGAGAGTCAACAAAATTTTCATTAATAATGAAGATGTTGCACATTCGGAAATTGGAGATGGCTTTGTCTAAGAAGAAATGTGTAGGAAATTGTCCCATATTAAGTTCGAGGCATGCAAGGAAACATAAGAAGTAAGAACATGTTCATGGCAGCTAAGGAATTCAAGGTTGAAGTGAGGAGATTTTAAGGATGAGATAATTGCAGCAAAAAATGGTTGCATAATGTTATTGAAAAAATATCTAAGCCTACTTGATAACATGGATATCTAATATACACAGAGTCACATTTAAGCCCTAGTTCAAAATCAAAGTAAGGGTCCCAGCATGTATGCTTGGATTTTATATCAGATTGCTTTCCTGGTAGTGCAAGAATTCAAATCTTAAAACATTCACTTGAGCTGAACGGATGACTTTGGTAAGGAAAATGAAGGTAGTAGTCACAATTTTTTTATAGGATTGCACCCCACCAGCATTTGAAGCACTAAGGTAAAGAAGAAATAAGATGCAGAAAAGAAAATGATACCTATATTTCAAATTTATATCATAATAAGTATCTACACATAGATAGACACAATCAACTTGAAAAAACTTAGTATATCTATCAATATTGTTGAGTGAGATGAATATACTAGAACTGTTAATATGGAAGGAGAAAGAGACTCACCACAGTTGTAAATGAACAGTTTGATATTCAAGTACATTGTCTTTGACAAGAAATTGATACGAATGGTGGCCTAATGTGAATACAAGGCAGTTAGCATCCAGTGCTATAGTAATTTTTGAAACGACATTTGCATAGACTAGTAATACAACACAATGCGTTGTTTCAACTATCAGCAGAATTATAGGAAGATACTAATCAATATATTGAAATGAATTTTTTGAAAAACATAAAAGATAATACTGTTATTTTAGTTTTTTGAAGGAGTTGATCTTATTTTAGTAAAGTCTCAAAGAATATAATTGCAAAGCACAATTCTCTTTCTCATCTTCACATATTGATAAAGGAAGAAAGCAGATAGAAAACAATATTATCCCCATAATGAAAATCTAAGATTACTTATATTATAAGTAAGGCATGCATGGAATTATAGTTATCCAGTCTAAACTTTTTGATCTCTAGATCATGCAGGTGGAAGCACAAAATCAATCCATTCAAGGACAACTGGAAGAGAAAATTTACTTTTCTTCCCTCGTCAAGGGGAAGACATTGTACCTGATCATGGTGCGTGAAATGAAGTATTAAAAGAGCATGAATTCTGGGACATAGGTAATAATAGAGAGCATGGAGTACCTATTGTTCATTCACTTATATATTTCTTATTTCAATTTCAAATCATTTCAATAGTAGTTCCATCAGTTATATATTTCTGATTTTAAATTTCAAACAATCTGAGATTGTAAGTAAGAGCATGAAATACCTCATTTGTGTGCATTTTTCTACAAAAGGGATATTGTGATGATAAACCTTCTCTGATACAATGTATAGAGTGATTTTTCTTCTAAATTAGGTTCTATTGATTTTTCAAAGGAAGAAGATATGTCTTCATGAGAATTCTAATAAGTAAGCAACAATCGCATATGATTTTAAAGGGATTGAAGCATGCAATAAGTATAGATGAAAATATCAAATGGAAACAAAATTTAATCCTAGAGATAGACCAGAACACAGACCATAACGCCGAATATTGATAAGGTGTACTGGTAAGCCAAAGAGTACAACTGCATAAGATTTTTCAAAAAGTTTAAAATACCCATAAACATGCACCAACTAGTAGAGGTTTCAGATGCGAGGGTCTTTTTGTCTTAGAAGTTGGCAAATTCAGATATGAGGGCATAGCCATAAATAGGATACAAGATGTAAAATAACAAAATCGAGCTCCATTGGCTGCCAATTATAAATGATTGTTCTTTCAAAGTTACACTTACACTTCTTGATCCATTTTTAGAGCTGATTTGCTTCAAAGCAACATAAATTACAACTGTACAAGATTCTTCAAAAAGATGAAATGACTCAGAGAGATGCACCAACTAGTAGATTTTTCAGGTACAGGGTCATTCTTTTTTAGAAGTTGGTATATGGATATGTTAAAGCATAGGACTTGGGATGCAAACTGTCAAAATTTTGGAATGTCGACGATCACTGCAGGAACAATCTATCTAAAATCAAAAAAAAAAAAAATCACGAATAGAATCTTGGCATTAGATTGCAAGCTCCATTGGCTGCCAATCATAAATTACTATATTATATTTTTTTCAAAGTTTCACCTACCTTCACTAACTTCCATCCAGCCAATTAACTCCTTGGGAAAATTTGAGTTTTGGTGACATACCACTTCTAATCAAGGACATTGCTTATCAGGTTCAACATTCGAGTCCAATAGGGTCCGACCTCTCTGTTCTATTGTAATAAACAATCTCATCCATGGGCTATTGAAGAATGTAAGATGCAATAACAACCTCTAAGATTTTTTCATCATTCCAATTATTAAGTTGATTGTGATGTATGATCAATTAGAAGTTGCACTTGACAACATGGGATGATTAACAATTGGATACCCACTATATTTATTAATAACCTTCAAGGCAGTATTCATTAGAGTAATGAAAAAATTTTCACCAGCATAAACTACACCAAAGCCATGAGTGATAGCATCTCCAGCTAACAAATTCTTTAGTCAATTTTGTATGATTTTCTAGTAGTTCTACCCCCATGTGAAATGCATCATAAATAGTTTACTTCTGTTCAGGTAAAAGATGATGACTATGTAGAAATTTTCTAAGTATTTCTATTACCTCACATGGGTGAAGAGATAGACTAAATTCTATTCCTTTGTGTCCCTTATTCCGTTCTAATAAATCTGCTCGAGATGCTATTATGGTTGCTTCTTGATTTCCTTTTCCTTTGTTCTTCTTCTTTTAGGATGTCCATAATGATAAGATTCATGAGAACAAATGCTACAAGAACAAGCCCCACTAGTTGAGTAAGTTCAACCATGTTAATGGATTCCATTCCAATTAATAATGATGTAGATAATGCTCAAATTTGCAGTACATTTGCAACAACCATCTAAGGAATATAGCTTGTTACTGCATTGATCAGAAATGATATTCAGATTGAGGCTATGTTATATGAAGTAGAAGGACGTATGTCCATATATAGGTGCAGAAGGAATTTTTGTCATTTAAGAGAGTGAGAAGATCGATATTGATTTTGTGATTATGAGGATAGTGAGAAGTTGGGTATTTCTTATCAAAGGTGGTGTATCAATTTAAAGTGCAGGTAGGTAAAGTTGTGCAGAATTTTCTTCCAAGTCTCCAATTTATAGAAAATTTCAACGTGTTTTCAAGTTGGTTTTTAAGTGTGAATGGAACTGAGTTTTTGGGAAGAATTGGCTATAAGAAAGAAGTAATTAGCTGATAAAATTGAAAGACAATGGGTAATGGATGTATTTATCTTCAAATTGGCATAGCTGGTACAAGGCATGATGAACTATTGACAACTAGAAAAGGTCTCTTGAATTTGAGTTTATTGATCCTTGGCATAGCTCATAGAACCTTGTGGAACAGACCTTTTTGGGGCTTTCTAGGCTCAGCCCCATAGGAAAAGAAAGAAGGGAAGAACTACCTAAGGTACAAATAATAACAGGAGGGAAGCTTTCTTTTGGCAAGAAATCATTTCAAGCAAAATGCCTAGTATAATGAATGTGCTTGAAATAACATATCTTTCAGGCATAAAACCTGTCCTAGTGACTAAAAAAAGAAGTATAGGGAATCATTTGAGTTTGGATATAGAAAATGCAGTCTGACCCTTATGTCACATCTATGTCAATTCTTATGGCACTCCTATCAAACATTTAACATGATAACAAGTATGAATTGCGAACCCTATGATTTTATAACGACATCAATAATGTCATACATGTATGATAGAGAAACCATGGGAGTGTATTGAGAGGAAACGAGATGCATCTGTTGATGTACATGAATAATTTCAAATGTTTGATTCTCATTTTTTGGTGAGATGAAAATATCGCAAAGACGGAGTAGCATTCAAACAAAAAGCCTATAAGTGCATTATCTGATCTGAATCAGATCAACTCATCGAAGCCATGAGTTGGTCCGAGAAATGCAGATGTTAAAGAGCCAAGTTGAAATAAAGTTTGTTTTGGCAGAAAAAAGCCCTGCATGGGAAAGAGTCTCACCCATAAGGATCTTTGTAAATATTTGTTTTTTGATGTTTTACATAGTATAAATTGCTAGTTTGCAAATGGAAAAAAACTATTCATAGAAACAAATCAAGATTGAAGTTAAGAAAAAAATGTAAACTTTAAGGAAAAATTATTTTCTAAGGGCATGCAACTATAGGAGTCCACAAAATAATTCCCCAACTTCACAGATTTCAACTACTCATTACACGCACCATAGCAGTGATAAAACTGGTCTTACTAGATGGGAGATAATATGAATAGTAATTAGAGGCCTTGAGTTGGTTTCATAACAAGTTGTTATTGCGGTTGTCTTAGGAATCATTTTCTTTGCATTGAGGTCTCCTAAAAAATGGAAGTAGAAAGAGAGGGTTAATAATGGGAATGTATCTTTGAGAGCTCTTATTGCTTTGATGGTTAAATGTATTCTTCTCAAATTTATTTTTACAACTTCATAGAATTCAACTACTCAACATCTGAGTAGTGATAAAACTGGTCATACTAGTGGGGTGATAGGAGGAATAGTAATTGTAGGCATATTAACTGCTATTGCGACTGGCTTAGGAATCATTTTCTTTGCATTGAGGTCTCCCAAAAAAGGGCAGGACAAAGAGAGGGTTAGTAATGGAAATGAATATTTGAGCCCTCTTACTACTTTCATGGTTAAAGGTATTCTTCTTAAATTTATTTTTACCTTTGGTAAAGTCCTTCCTTATTTAAGTTACTTTGATTGTTGTGTTTTGTTTCCTATAAATCTTTCCTAGTATCTAAATTTATAGAAATATATGTTTTTACAAAAGTTTTTTATGTTTTGGGTGGTTAAATAGCCCTTGTGGGCCAAAAAGCTTCGGCTTAGTACCTGTGTCCAAAATGTCGTAGAAACCTTTGGCTTAGTTGCCATATCCAACGGGTTTTTATTTGCCCAAAATTACATAGGATTTTCTGAGGGAAAACTGGTTATAATTAGTAAAGTATGAGTTACTAAAAGATAGCACAAAAAATTGGCTTCATTACCATGGGAGAAAATTCTTGGAGGATTAAATCTAGGTCTTTATGAAAAATTTCTTCAAAACAACAATTGTTGTTGTTTGATTTCATGAGTTAAGTATGAACTATTGCAAGATATCACAATAAATTCACTACATTATCATGGCATCAAATTCTAGGAGGATTGAATCCTGATATTTGTGAAGGAAGTTTCAAAAGATTAATTTTTGTTGTTTGAATTCATAAGTTTATTATGAGCTATTACAAGATAGGACAACATATTGGTTGTATTATCATGGTAGAAATTTCAATAGTTGAATCATTGATTTCATGCAATCAAGGTTATTCCTTCCTCTAAGGCCAAGAGGTTGCATAAGAAGTTAGGGTGCCTACCTTTTCACTATCAGACACTTTTTAGTAGTGAATTTTCCAATTTGGACCAAGGTGAAGCAAGGTCGTTAGGAGCTTAATTCTTAGAAAATTCAGGATGAACCTTGAGATTAGTCTTCATCACATGGCATTTAAATAAGCCAGGCATTTTGTGTAAAAATTTATCTTCCATCTAAAATCCATGTTTTGACAAACAAAAAACTTGTAACAATAACAAATCTAATTAAAGTTACTCATTCAAATCAGAAAATTACTCTTTATTGCCAAAGTGTTTTCTGCAATAGAAACTCTAACAATTAGAACTAGAATTTAATATTTCTCTAATGCACTATCTAAAGAGATGCTGA
This sequence comes from Pinus taeda, assembly GCA_000404065.3. Classification (NCBI taxonomy): domain Eukaryota; kingdom Viridiplantae; phylum Streptophyta; class Pinopsida; order Pinales; family Pinaceae; genus Pinus; species Pinus taeda. The sequence goes on from APFE030321086.1 coordinate 127,111, forward strand.
AATGACACTTACTGACATAATCAACGCAAAAAATGGAATTGTTGTACAACATAATAGGATTGACTCCACTCAATTATTATAGGAAAAGAAACCCAAAACCAATCTACAAAATTCCATTTTTTGAGAAATGACAAGAATCCAATAATCCTTGTAACCTTGATGCAAATATAAAAAGATCAACAAAAAGAGGAGGAAAAAATTCTTACATTTTCACTTGAAATTTTAGAAAAAATAAACAGACAGTCAGATGGAGTGAATATGTTCTCTCCCATAGTTTAGAGAATTTGATTCCTATTTGTTGATTGCTTGCCTCAATAACACTATGTATTCAATAGAAGAACTTGTTACAGATATATCGATGATGATAAATATTGATACCTCAAACATGAGGTGTGGTTTTTATTCAATACTAATGTTTCACCAACAATAGTTATTTATCCTACAACCCAGAGTTACTTATACAAAAGCTATAAGGACCGGATAAACCCAATCCAAGGAGTGGAGTATCAAGAGAGCAATAAGAAGGGCTCAAGACAGGGCCCTCTCTAAACGTACCCCTGAAGACAAGAAGGAAATTCAGGGGAGGGTTTACCTTCCATTCATCCAAGGGGTTACCGATAAGATTGCAAAAAGTTTAAGGAAGAAGAACATAGACACTAAATTTACAACATGTGGAATGATAAGGCAGATGATGAGGTCAGTTAAGGATAACATTGACCGTCAGCAACTCAAGGGAGTGTACAAGATTGATTGCTCATGTGGTAGAAGTTATATTGGGGAAACAGGTCGGTCTCTTAGAACGAGACTGAAAGAGCATGCGGCTGACATAAAGAATGAAAGATCCCGTACATCAGCCCTTGCAGAGCACTCATCCAAGACCAAACACCACATGTGCTTGGAAGATGCCAAGGTAATTGCAAGAGAGGACAATTAGCATAAAAGAAAAATCAGGGAAGCCTTTGAGATTATGAAATTTCCTCGGAACCTCAACAGGGACAATGGAAGTGAAATCAGTGGAAACTGGCTTCCCTTGATCAAACAAATAAAACCACGAGAACCCTTGGAAGCATAAAGGTTTGATTATTAATTTTCTAATTAATTAATTAATGCAAATTAATTAATTTAATTTAATTTATTAAGTATATCATCTAATTTAATTATTATTCAATTAAATTTTTAAAATTAATAGTTTAATTTTTAACCAAAATAATAAAAAAAATAAAATAATAAAAAACAGATAAAAAATTGGTTTTAAATCATTAGGGTTTCAAATAAATTAATTAAATAGTTATATTAAAAAGAGGGGGATTATAATTTAATATTAATCAAATATATATAATTAATAATTGAAATTATTAATTATAATATATATTATTTAGTTAGATTTTAATTAATTCACCATTAATTGAAATTATTTTAAAATAATTAGCATAAAAATAAATGTAATTTAATTTATAAAATAAAAATAGCATTTCCGTTTAAATAAATTATAAAATTAGAATTTAATTATTAATTAATTGACAATTAATTAATTATTAACTAATTAATCTATGAAAATTTTTAGGGGATTAATAAATATTTTAATTATATTAATTAATTAAATATAAAATAATAAAAATAATAAATTTTTTTTTCAAATCAATATATATTTATAAAATAAAATAAATTCTATAAACCAAACTTATATTAATCAATTAATATAACGGAATAATAAATAAATAAATTAGGGCTAATAATTAATTAATAAAATAAAAATTAAAAATCATGTGTCGGCCCTTAAAAATTAGGGTTCTTAGGTTTATTTATACCAAGGCGCATGTCTCATTCTCTCAATAATCTTTCATTCATTTTCTATCTATTTGGTTTGTCCTCATGATGGACCCCCTTTGGGGTTTGAAACGTCGGCAGAATGAACTTAAAACTGTGGATAATCCGGAACATGAAGCTACAAAAAACTTCCACAGAGGCTTAAAATCCAACAAACCCAATCCGTTTATCCTGCAATAGAAGTACTCTGAAGAGAAACTGATGTGCTTTCTTTTCAATAGTGGATACCCAAAGTAGATTGTACTACTAAAGAATTCCCACCATGAAGCTAAAACATTGGAACATTGTCCAACATATAACCATGGTAAAATTTTGTTGTTGACATTTCCTTCAAAAATGAAAACAACATTCACACAAATATAGTCCATTTGAGTCCTCCAATAGAAGAAATTTCCTCGGGCTAGTTATTTTTACATAATCAAATCTATCAAATATATTCAACATGTCTCTCATGACCTTCGAGGGGAGATCCTGGCATTCTTTGGGATTTTTCTCTATTAATTGCTAAGAAAGGAAAACATATTTTTGGTTTCCTGTTGTAATACCTGCAGTTTAGGAAAATTTAGGGTTATCCATCAAGAAATAAAAAATATTTAAATAAACAACAAGTTTTCATTTAATATAGAATATGCAAGGCTCCTAGAAACTTGTCTACATGGGACTGACCATTACAGTTATTATGACACTTTTTCCCCTCTGTCGTATCTTTAGTATGAACCTTGTTACAATTTTTACAGTAGGATTTTCCACATCCCTGCACCCATATACAATTCAATGTGACAACTTGATCAACGTCTAAAAACTAAATAATTTTATAACATGCACATCATCAATGTCCCACTCCTAATCAGTATAAAAAATTGGCATGTTGAAGAAGACATCAACAAGTCAATTAGACAACTTCCAAGAACATGCATTATTTGATAGATATTCAGATGCATTGGCAATGTCGGTCAACAAATTACCCGACAGGTTAGAATAAATTTCAACGTAAGGTTTGTCCAAGTTCTCTCGTCAAGGTTTTATATTAATAACCATGATTGGAGGATCTTCGTGATGCACCATTACATCAACTAAAATCAACAAATATAATCATTGATTCTATAAAATACATTTTACAAAGTTGATTGAAAGAGAAAATATGATTTTAATTTAAATAGAGAAGGAAAGACAATGCATGATTTGGATTGTGATTTGAACTTATAGCCTATCCTAACCTTTAGTAGTTGAATTACTAGGAAATAAAAATCCTTATTAGAAGACAAGGCAAAGAAAAGAAGAAGATTTTTAATATGGATGGCGATCTTGATTTTATGAAGTTCTAATTGAATACGAACATGTTATCGACATATTTGGGCACTGCAACCCCAATCATATATGTCCATAAACCAAGGGCTTCTGAGTCCCTAAAAGTGTTGTTTCATACCCTAAAGGAACAAGGTCAGCTGATTACATCATCTCCCAAAACTTCTCCATGGAAAACTGCTCAGAACTGGTCAAAACTGGACCATACAGGCTGCTCAGTGCAAAGGGTGTGATGCATCTCACCTGCCACATGCAAAAAGTACGATGCATACTGAAAATTCATTCTGTAGGGTGCAATGGGTGAGAGTAGACAAATGGCAGAGACAGTTTGCAAGGTGGATGATCATGGAATCTTCCAGAAACTTCTCTTGTGACACTTGCCTCTCTGAATTCGCCCAAGGATGAGTAAGAGATCATGAATCTCCAAGTGGAACAAAGAACTATCAGAGAGAAGACACTAATCAAAATACCAAAAGCTAACTCACCCCCTGCAATCATCTATATATGGATCCCTCATCCCAGAGATCCAGAGGCTATAATTTTTCATCTTTTAAGGAAGTGTTATTGGTTTCTTGGTGGAACATCATAGTGTTGGGTGATCTAAGCTTTCCATGAGGTGAAGAGGGCTTTCATGCTGGGAGGATGATGCTGGGTCAGATCAATGGGTTGTAATCCTCCCTTCTAATATTTATATCAATAAATCTATTCAAGTTTCCCTCCACATTCTTGTATGTTTGATGATATATGCATTTGTGTGGTCAATATATATCTTGTCCTATATTGTTTATGATTGTAGATCTCTGTACTTTGAAGGTATTATGTTGCTTTGACTTTATAGGTACTCTTTGAAGCGAAGTAATCAAGGAAGAAGCGGCAAAGATCCGTCATAGGGGAGAAGGAACAAGCAAGGAACCAAGCGGAAGATTGAGGTTGGTATTCTTTGCTCCTCTCCTATCTACTTCTCATAAAGGAAAACAAAAATAACTTTATTTTGTTTGTTTCTAAGATAGCTACCCATCTTAGTGGGACTAGCAGCTCTGCATGGACACTAGATTTCCCGATAACAGAACGGACTAGGAATGTTGCAATGAAATAGATGTATGGAGTGTAATAAAAAGAATTTGGACCATTTAGGTTGCATATGTCTTTAAATGGAACTAGTTTTTCCTTTTGGTTTTCTAGTGTTAATATCCAAACAAAAAAAATTAATTGAACCAAAGAGCAAAATATTTTGAAGTCTTAGTTGCGTGAAATAAGGTAAGGAAAAAATTTGGAAATAATGATGCATTTTGAAATGACCACTTTCAAAACTTTTAAAAACAGAGTAACGAGCACTTCCACACACAGGTCCAGAGGTCATGACTTAGGAGGATGAGCACAAGCTTAATTTAGAGATGATTAATATGAAATAAATAGGGCTACAATTATACTCAATTAAACACAAAGCAATGATTAAAATCTATATAAATGACCTAGAAGTCAAAGATGATAACTTTTGAATATAGTAGAATTTTGACATTAAACATTTGTTCATTATACATTTTATTTCGTTCAATTTTGATGCTTCGCTTCCAAATTAGGTGTTTTCTTTGTTGGAGATAACACTTTGTACATCTAGGTTGAACCACTAATGATTCCCACAATGAACGGGCATGTAGCTTAGTAGTATGACAACACTCTTCGTAAGGGAAAATATGGGGTTCAAATCCTAGTATGAATACTTTTCAAGATGGAGATAGAGCTATTTTTGCTTGGGGTTGGATAGGAGAGCTTAGCCAAACTGTGGCCTGATGAGGGTGTTGGAAATAGGAATACACACTTCTATGTTGAAACTTTAAGGGTTTCTCTCATGAAGAGGCAAGTGTCTCATTGTTTGAGCAATCCAAACAACCGGGACTTGAAGTTTTAGAAATGTTTCAAGTAACAAGCAATAGTTAATTAGCCTATTGTGCTGGGCAAAATGGCCAAATGGTGGACAAACTGCATTGGAAAGTATTTGTTGACGAATATTGAGGCCTCACCCAGGTTTGAAACTCAGTTAACCCACCTTATGAAAGGGAAAGTGGCTCATTGTTAGTGAAAACTTATCAGTTAGGGAATTTAAAGTTTCAGAAAATGTTGTAAGTAACAAACAATAGTTAATTAGCCCATTGAGTTAGGTGGAATGGTGGACGAACCTTAGTAGAACATAATATAATGTTTCATGACAAGGCATGAGGACTTGGTTGGGGGGGACTAAATTATAGTAGATTGGACTCAAAGGACAATCATACCACAAAAGGAAATATGAGATGATATAATTGAGGCTTCAAAATTGTTACCTCATCTTTCCTTGGAAGATTTCGATACTAAAAGCATCCCATTGGGGACATGTGACCCAAAAGGATCCTAGAAAAAGAAGAAATGTGTTTCGTATTAGAAATATGGAAAGATTTAATCAACTATGATTGAATCACTAATATAACAAAGACATGAAAGTATTGCACTAGTTAAACAATAATTTGATAAGGCTTTGTGATGTTTCAAAAATGGAACTTGCAGCCTTAAAAAATAACTAACAACTAATAATAATAAAATATAGTAACTAGAAATGAATTGACTAAGTAATTAAAAAATAAAACAAATGCATAAAGAAACTGAAAAATTCATCTTAATGGCATGTTACGTCAATTTTACAATAAATAATGTGCATAATGTAGCAAGTAACTATGAATGAAGTGCAAATAATTAATGTAACCTACTTTCTTCTAGACGAAAAAGAGAGAGACTCAAAGTGGAAGAGAAAACAAACTTCTCCAACTAGACCATGGAAAAGCATTATCAATAAATATATAAGTTCCTGAGATTAAGCCATAAAAAAGTTGATTAGATATATTGCTTGAAGTGGAGTAGTCAATTGACTCACAAATGTTGGAAAGTTGACAAACATTATAAAGGATTTAAAATGTCCATTGCATAGAGGAAACCACTTGCCAAAAGATTTTTCGATCATGTGAAGCATTAATGCCATACATGTAAGAACAACCTAGATAAGTAGACTTATATTATCTTCAACTTCCTTAAATCTAATTGCCTAAATTAACAACTTGGATAACAAAGGTTCACAATTTTTGGCCCATAGTTGCACAATGAATTAGACTCAGGGTTAGTCCCTTGGATTTGACCTTGGGCCTCCTCAGTGACATGCAACAAGTTCTCCTCATACTGAAAAAGGGAAAAATAAAGAAAGAAAAATGGCAGTAGTTAATTATCGGTTCTCGTGATAAGAAAAACAAAATAAAATAAAAACGGGAAATAGTTAATTAGTAGTTTCGAACTTTCCACTTGCATGGCTTAACATTTTTTATGTATATGCATAAATACCTTGACTTCATCATGACTTAGGGGTTGCTTTTTGTTGTGGCAAACAATAATGCAGAACACACTTATATATCTAACCAATCAAATTCTTGTGATATTTAATGTGTTGTGGCAAAAAATAATCCATAACACTTGAAGGAGAAGTAAAAACTTGTGTATAGCATTTAGTATTTTGTAGAGGAAAGCAGGACATGGCACCATCATCATGTTTGTTGCAGATGAAGATTTCCCTGCAAATCATAATTGATTCAGAAATGTACATAAAAAAATAATATAGCATAGATCAGACATAGTAAAACAAAAACCCATATAATAATGGAAAAAATGAAAGAGAATAGATCAAATACAATAGAGAGCATAACATAGGGTACAATAGAAATATTTTTAATCAACCTTTAGTGAAGAAGGCTTTGTCCCATGCTAGACTTTTCCTCAAGCTATTGTCTTGCTCTCAATTTCCTTTTAGAGTGAACTACTTCATTACACAGTTGTGGTTCCCCATCCATGGCCAAAGCTGTATCATTGATCTTTTTGTCTACCCTGCAATTAAGTCCATCATGCAATGTTGAATGCTTCTTGTTTGCTTTGCCACCTTCTATTGACTCTGTCATCCCAAAGTTACCGGTAGTTCAATATCAGATAGTTGACACTATCAACAAAAATATTTAATTATAAAAGCTAATACAATGATGAGAAACAACTAAATGCTGGTATAGAATTAAGATGTACATACTCTTCCTCCATGGATGTTATAATAGGGCTTGAATACCGGGGTTGAGGAAAATTTTTGTGTATTTGACATTCGTACAAACTATGAACAATATACAAAACCAACATCTCTTAAAAATCTAATTGAAAAAGTGACTAGATATTATTCTGAAATAAGCTTCACAAGTTTGGCAACTCAAAAGTACATCCAATGAGAACATAATGGGAGTGTGAAAGCAACTGTTGTCACTCCTCTACTAAATTTTGAAGAAAAACTAACTAGCCAATTAAAACAATAGAGGTAGTGCAGACATAAAACAAAAAACGTAGCCTTGCAAAGCTACAATGCTTATGTCAAGGCGTTCTAGGGTTAGAAATTTATTGATGGGAGAAAGAAGAAGAGCATATCTCGCATATCTCCTGATCAAAGTGATCAATTATCATGATCGGAGAAATGCATTGATTAATGATTAAAATATTAAAAACAATAAAGGAAAAAAGACTCATAGGAATTCAAATATTAAATAAATAAGATAACATGGAAAATGGCATTACAAAGTCACTTCTCACCTTAGTTGGACATATTCTAGACATGTTATGGATGTATGTGGAAAATCAACCTTGCATTCTACACATGTATCATTGTAACACTTTGTCTGCAAAGCCATTCAGCCTAAAATGAGGATTCAAGTAGTTAGTAATTGGAAAACCGATGGGGAGTGTAAGTATTGAATACATCAGTGTAACATACCTCCTGAGCCTACCCGAAAATTCCATTGTTCAGCTCCACAAATCTTAAAATGTAGTTTTGGTTATAGTTGGAATTTGATCGTAGTCACTAGTACATTACGTTTAGCTATTTCATGGACACTATCATTCAAGAAACCATGTAAATTATTTAATAAAGTTAACCAACCCCAACGTGGGTATTTGATGTGGTCTTTGACTTCCTCAATAAAACTTATATGTTAGCTCAATAATCAAGCATGCTCTATAGCAAGAATTCTTCAACACCATCAATGGTTTAATCTTTAGGAATATTGAAAATTTAGCATTTAGACTTAACAGTACTTTCAAGCCTTCATAGAAACATTAAAACACTTCCAATGTAGTTTCTATTGTCCAATTCCTACAACATTGTTAGAGGAACACTGGCACTGTTATCTTAATGACATTCATTCCATAATGTAAATACATATATGTTATGAACCTTAGACTATAAAGTGTCAAGCATTAGAACACAATTATTTATCTATACTTTCTCATGGATAGTGATTCGTTATCATAATAGCACATAAGTGGAAGCATATGCACTAATATATCCATGAACATAATACGTTCATTTACTAATTCATTTTGGACCACCATAAGGAGCCATACTATCACATGAGTTCATATAAGAAAAATCATAAAAGCTAATAATACAAACATGTTCATATATATCAGTCACATGTAAATATACCATCATTCTCATAGATAAGAAACTCATGCAATTTCCTTTATAAGCTAACTGAATTTGAAACAAACAGGGAAGAAAACATCGTACAAAACATTCATGCATCATAAAACCAACTAGAGCATCACCTGGACAATGGAGCACCACCACCCAACAATGAATCACCTCTGATTCCCCTCGAGCCAAGGTTCTTGCCATCGATCAACTACCTCCAAATGATCAATGCAATGGGTATTTAATCCCCTCTTTCATAATTTAGTTTCCATTAGCGGCATCCTGCTTTTATAGATTTTTCCATTTGCCTAGGTCTTTTTTGGAAAATATCGTCTTTATCTCCCACAAAGCTTTTATTTTTTTTTCCTTGATGGATATTTATCTCCAATCCATCAAAACTTATCTAGAATCACATATAGAAGCTTTATCATGAAAGATTTATCTCTATCCCATTCGTCAATGGGATTTGGCAAGAATCTCTTCTCTTGGTGCTCTGCTCTCCAAGTGACTTATTTATTAATTTATTTAATAACATATTTTTTTCCACATTAGTTATAACACCTAGCTTTTCTCAGCTTAGGTTTACATAGTCTAAACAAACAAGGGAGGGGTGTTACATTCTCCCCCCCCTTAAATTTTACACCATCCTCTGTGTATTACTACATCATGTCCTCGTTCACAAGTATTTCTTTTATGAATCCACAATGCTCAAGGCCTTGCCATCTGATGCAAATATTCCAATGTATATCGGTTACAAGGAGTGCTCCCAGCATATCTCTGACCATGGCTACCTATGATATTGTTTTCAACAATTTGTGAGAAATTATAGATGCATAAGTTTATAATCAATATCATGATTTGTTACTCAATACTACTAAAGTAGCCATTGCTCATTATTCATTTCATGTGAAGAATTCATGTTCTCTCCCTGCATTCTTCCAAACCTTTGTGCTCTTTTCGACACTTTCTTTCTGCAAGTCCTCTGCATACATCAAATCAGTTGGCATATTTGCATAACATATCATAATTAGGTTAGTTTATATATAATCATAACCTCATATACTCATCATAATCATATGTATGCCATCCTACAATTAACCCATTGTTAATTATCTTGGAACCATTTCTTGCTTCCTTCTTCTATGCAACCTCCATATTAGTTGCCTTGCTAGACATCTACCCAATGTCTTCATGCATACCTACACACAAGCTATATTATATACACTGATATACATATCATATTTCAATCTTGTAACATATGTATTCATACAGGTATCATATATACTACTTGTACATAGTATCATTTGTGCTACATCCCATCATACCATCAACATGGCATCACCTACATGACATAAGTTGTATCCACATGTTTTCCACTATGTTAGTATCATGCTAAACATTCCTTTACCTATTTCTCATCAATAGAACAATTGTTCTTAGTTTATAAGGTATTTTCATGAGCATGGTTTATTTCTACAATCAAAGAATGTTTTATGTCAAGTGCAAATCTTTTTTAGATTTCATGTGCTTGTAACCCAATATTAGTAGTATAGTATTGTATTCATGCATATTTTCATCTTGATCATACCTTCTACTTATTGTTCTAAAAAAGACTATTAACTCATAGATTTTTGAAGTTTAATAATCATCAAATTATACTTCATTCTTAAATCATTCATCTCATGTGATTTACTATTTCCCTTTTTATGCCTCAACAACTTGTTGGCCATGCATAATTTAGTGTAAATATAATCTCATTTCCCCTTTATGAGTTATACATGAAAGTTTACTACTTTCAATTCTAGACACTTGTAGTTGTAGGTACTTATGATCTCAGGGTACTTACATGTTAGCTCCTCCTCTTAACATTAAGTCCCTTAACTTAAAAGATAAGTTGTCCATTTTATGAATTATTGTATGGACTATGCAACATTTCTTATGTTGTTCAAACACATTATCAATGCAATCCGACAAGATAACCTCTCAAAATTGCTTGGTACAAAATATGCATTTCAATTGGTATGATATCAATCTATTTAAATAGATTGTTGGATACCATTTAATTGACCCAATGGTCCATAACATACAATTTGTGCTTCTTATTGATTAACATGGTTTTTACTCAAGGATACTTTTAGGTCCCACTATGCACATCCAATGAAAGATGCATATGTAATGGTATATAATAACCTATTTAAGTTAGGTTCCCCTTAACCACACTTTCTTCCAACTGAAGAACAAATCAAATTATTTAATTGAAAGACAATTTGTACAATTACATAGTCTTATCTTAACATTATTTCATGGAAATCCTTACCATGGTAGAATATTTAGGGTTGAACCTGCTTATTTAACCCCTAACCTCTCATGAGGTATATAATTTTCCTTTGAATTTTTACTTATTAATCGGTTACCTTACTAATTTTTAACATTTCCTTCTATATATAATCATCCCCTCAACTATTAGGTGGGATTTTTTTTTTTTATTTATCTATGCCATTTCATAGAAATTATACCATTTATAATTTGTTTTATAACATGATGACTATAGTTTAATCTTTGACCAAAATCAATTACCACATATTCTCTAATAAGCATTGTAATTTTGTTTTCTAGTTTTATCATAGTCTAGTTTTATGAGAGCTGTGATTCTTTCCACAACATGTTTATCTTAATGACCACTCTATTAAACTATGAAAACGGCATACAAAAAAATCAATGAAAATACATGGGTATATGTATCATTACACAAAAATAAAACAATGATACAACTAGGGACTCCCTCTATTAAAACAAGGTATGCCCAATTATAACGTCAATAGCATGATTATGTATGCTAATTACTTCAATGTTAATAAGAAACAACACAATACTCACAAGCTCTCTCAGTCCACATCATCAGAATAACCATTCTCAATCCATAATATCATCCTTTATTTAGACATTTTGACAACACTCAACACTCAACCCTTATACTAAAAACATTAAAAAATAGCCTACTAAACATATTTAACCAATATGCCATACATATTACCGAGCCAATATAGGGCTTATGGTCAGTACGTAACAGGGATAAACCTTCACTTCGTAACAATCTCTACATTAAAATACTATGACAAAAACACAGTAGCGAATAACTCTGTTGAAAAAGTCTTCTTTCAACACACAACTACAATATGTGCACAACCTTTGGCATGATAAGAATTATCAACCATCATATTCTGTTACCTGTATTGCGTCTACAAATTCTTATGGTATGCATCTACAAACTCTTGTGCTATGGAAAAATCGAGAGTGGATGATGATCACACCATCATCACACATCCCACACAACAAATATCACACAACAACATCCTATGTCATTTGCAAAAATCTACCCCAAATGGTCCAACACACAAGTAACTATTCAATCTGTTATCTTTGTTTTAACCAAGTTTGTTTTCCGACTGATCGAAGAAAAACAATGTGCATATCTTTGTGGAAATCATGACATATCTATTAACATGCTGTGGTGCTTGCACCCATTAAAGTTTAAAATGAAATACTTTCTTCCCCAATTACTCCTCCTTTTTTTTTTTTTTTTAAGAATTTGCTCATGAATTGATATGATGGGCATAGATATTGTGTATTCTGAAACATATCGATAATGACACACAAACCTCTTAGCTTGTCTTAATGCCCCAACCTGAAGAATCTTAAAGTATGCTCAATTCATATATATAGTGTAAAATACACATGGATACAATAATATTCAACATACTGTAAGGGTTTGATTAGAGTGGTTAATTTTTTAATCAAACAGAACCTTTGAAGCTTAATGAATACTAGAATTTTTTTCTACTACAATATCACAAAGATTCTGAGGTATGCATCCTCAAGAACTAGTTGTGGGCACACTAAAACATTTCATTCAGTCAATTGTGAATATACAGAGAAGCATCTTACCTTTTTTATACGTTGCAACGTCTTCAGGTCTATGCTCAGGTTACTTTAAACAAACCAGGTTGGTCATTTCCTTGGCCATGTCTGATTCTATGATTTTTATTTAATATTTTTGTTATTGTGCTGCAACAATCTTCAAATCTGTCGCTTGGTAGTGATACCATTCAACACCATTTCCTTCCCTTATTGGGTGAGGGTTTGTGCGGAGGAATTTCACCACGAATCGTACTAGCTGACCAGGACTTCCTGAATTCAAAACACAAAACAACACATGTCAGTGCAAACAAATTTAAAATAGTCGATGCACATCGAAAAACCACCTCATCAATTTAATCACATTATTCACTTACCATCTATGATAATTTATCATACTTCCAATAACTGATTAGGATGGAATATGTTCATTAAAATCGGTATAATCTGCGTATTTCTATTGAAAAGACGACCTACACTCTACTTTGAAGTATTTAAGAGGATTTACCAATCCCAATCTCTGTGCAGCCTCCAATGTATAGAAGGTTAAGAAAAGGATTATGTTGTTACATGGAGGTCAGAATAACACTTTCCCTATGGATTTTTTTTTCAGAGATAGAGTTTTTGTGAATTCTCAATGGGAGCGGTTTGATGAAACGAAAGGGAACAATCATTGATATTATGGAAATAGCATGAAATAGTAAGCTTATAAGTAGGCAATAAATCGACACAAGATAAACAATGCAATACATTATACTTTCTGGTGATTCAACCCAAGTTTCATGACTTACAATTTGATCATTATTCTTACTGTGAGAAGAAATGGACATTAAGCATATACAGTTGGTTTTATTGGGCACATAAAAAAAGTGATAACACCTGGTAGCATCATTATGGGCATTGGTGTGTGCAAGCTTGCTATTGGCCACCATCAAATCTTCTTCAATTCTCTTCTTCCCATATCTACTTCATACCATAGATCAGAAAAGGAAGTCAATCCAACCAATATATATTCAATGTCAGCTACGTCCACAACAAATACAACTAACTCACCTTCCTTTCACCAACTCCACTTGAACCTCAATTTTAGTCTTCTTTGCTCAAGATCATCCTTTGACGATCCAGAATTCATTTACCAGGGATTATCTACCCAATCCTGGTCTTGAATTCTCCATAAGAATTTGATTCATACTATGTTTTACATAGATATCCTTTTTAATTATTCCTGCACATGCAGGCTTAAGTCACCGCGTTCAACAATGACATTCGAAATTTGTCAGATTCAAAATCTTAGTGATCAATTTCGGAACAAATCCATTCAAAATCACGAGGGTTTTTCCTACACAATCCTATTGAAGGGTTAATCGCCAGCTTGTCGGAGAGGTCGTGGTGTGAAGGGAGCAACTCCAATATACAAAATCTATTTATCAATATATTTGAAAGGAAATACCAATAATTCCTCTCCATAGAGTCACAATGGAACAAGATAGCAACTGTAAGTTACAAATAACATATAGATTTTTATGAGTGAATTGCTAGAAACTATGTCAAATACACTATATTTTTTTATAGACAGTTACTTCAACAAATTTTAAACCAATATTTTTTTTCCAAACTCATGTAATCCCTTATCTGCAAGACTGCAACAAAATTTTACTCAATTGTTTTTTGCAGAGCAATAAAAATTTCTTGGAGTAATGAGAATCAAAAGAATTTTTTTATTTTTTTCTAGAGATTACAGTATCAGCACTCTTGCAAAAATTATTAACATGTTTTTGTTAACGAAGTGTTACATGACCTAGAAAGCTTACCATTGTCATTGGAATAAAATCCCACGTTATCCATATCTCACTACTTATTTGAAAGCAACTTCGGGTTTGCTTCAATACCAACCCACTTTGTTGATCAGAACTTCTGAAATCAAGATATCTTGATGAGCTTTATAACTAACTCTCTCATCTTCAGATCCACGACACTTATGAACTCCTTCAAGGCTTCATTGTCCATACTATGTTGAGCATCTACTTTATCGCCTCAAAATCGGTCACAATTTTTTTTTTCTTTTCATTTTAGACATTCATTATGGCTTCGAGTCTTGCTCATGCATCCAGGGATAGCGTGCTTAGTGTAAGGATTTTATTCTTTTAGGGTTTGTCACTTGGATAAGGTTGAGTGTCAGATAACCTTTATCCCACCAGGGCAAAGATGGATATGAGGATTTAGCGTATAAGAATTCACCATTGGCCAAAGGAAACAACTTTCTTTCAACTTTTCTTCAGCCTTTCGTTGATCCCTTCTTCGAAACAACATTGATTCACATATCTCCAACTCCACGATTTAACAGCCTGAAAGGTAGCAAAAAAAAATAGTAATCTTATCCCATTTCGTTGTACTTTTATAGAGGGACACGTTGCTGCTGATAACGTTCCTATATCCGTAAGACAAAAATTTGGCTTTTCGGGATTGAAGAGCTTTGTACCTCTTCGGATCATTGAATGTGGTCGAGCTTTCTTAGATTTTTCCTATGTGATATGGATAACCATTACGGGTACTCTTGCCTTCTAAATTTTCAGAGAGAGTTACCAGATTTACATCATCCATGGAATACATGTGTATGATAACCTTCAACGACAACCGAAGAAGCAACTTTATGGTGATTCCATCCGAAAGGGTTTTTTATTTTTTTTATTTTTTTTTGGAATCTAAGGCCATAATTGTGGTTAATCATAACCACACCCCATCAGAATCGAAAAACAAAATTCTAGCGCCCTCAAAAAAAAATTACAGCACATGAAGGTCGAGCCTCCCACCAACGCCTCTAGAGCCAATCGACAAGAAGAAGTTCCTTGTGCCGAAAGAAACCATTTCTAACACTATCTTATTTCTTAATTACATCTCCGCAACAAATGTATGGCAATTATCTTCTACATTCTAGATGAGCTCCATAAGAAAATGAAGCCTCCCTGCTATATAACGTAGCAGAGAGATGTCCTATGTGAGTTGGTCGCTAGCGAATCGTATTAAAACGTAGCACATGAATCATGAAAATCTTAACATTTTAGATAATGTCATAACATTTTAGATAATGTCATAAAAATTCCTTATTGAATAAGAACTGCTTTATGATATTTTATACGGACTGGTCTAGCATTCCCTTATTCAAAACATTTTAAATATTTGGATTTATTCTTAAGAAATTCTCATAACCGTATGTAGAT
Source organism: Pinus taeda (assembly GCA_000404065.3). NCBI lineage: Eukaryota > Viridiplantae > Streptophyta > Pinopsida > Pinales > Pinaceae > Pinus > Pinus taeda. The sequence goes on from APFE030321086.1 coordinate 142,894, forward strand.
TTTAATAGAGACACACCTTAGTTTGATAGCAACTAAGGTAAGGTTGGTTGAAGTGTTTTGCAACTTCTTATAAATTGATCGATTCCTAATTCTTGGCACCATATAGTCTGCACCCCCCCTTCCCTTGACATAGAACCCCGAATCATTAATTCTAAGGGCCGTTAAAATAATAACATAGTATTGACCCTTCATGTTAATATTTGAATTCCTCGTAAAGGAAATCATGGTCCACATTTCAAGCTTCACCCTTAAAAAAAAATGGGTTATTTCACTTATAGTAATTTTATAATCAAGATCCATCAACGAAAAATATTACGAAAGTGGGTTGGTCCATAGGCCTGTGTGTTTGAACTTAAGCTCCGATACTATTTGTAATGTACCTCCTAAGCCTACACGAAAATTCCGCTATTAGGATCCACAAATCTTAAAATTCAGTTTCAATTATAGTTGGAATTTGACTGTAGTCACTAGTACATCAAGTTCAGCTATTACATGAACACTATCATTTAGGAAACCATGTAAATTCTTTAATAAATTTAAGCAACCCCAACATGGGTCCGTGATGTGGTATTTGACTTCCTCAATAAAACTTATATGTCAGTTCAATTATTAAGCATACTCTATAGCAAGAATTATTCAACACCATCAATGGTTTAACCTTTTGGCATAATGAAAATTTAGCATTTAGACTTTACAATACTTTGAAGCCTTCATAGAAACATTAACACACATGCAATGCAGTTGCTATTGTCTAATTCCTATGACGTTGTGAGAGGAACACTGACACTGTTATCTTATGCATCATAAGCCCACCATAAATGCATTCATTCCATAATGTAAATACATATATATTATGAACCTTAGACTATAAAGTGTCAAGGATTAGAACAAAATTATTTATCTGTAATTTCTCATGCATAGTGATTCATTATCATAATAGCACGTAAGTGGAAGGATATGCACTAATGCATCCATTCACATAATACATTCCTTTACTAATTTATCTTGGACGACCATAAGGAGAAATACTATGACATGCGTTCATATAAGAGAAATCATAAAAGTCAATAATACATGCAATTATGTTCATATATATCAGTCACATGTAAATCTACCATCATTCCCATAGCCAAGAAACTCATGCAATTTCCTTTATAAGCTAACTAAATTAGAAACAGAAAGGGAAGAAAACATTGTACAAAACATTCCACTCATCATGAAACCAACTAGAACATCACATGGAGAGAGGAGCACCACCACCCAACCATGAATCACCTCTGATTCCCCCCAAGCCAAGGTTCTTACCATCGATCAACTGCCCCCAAGCCAAGGTTCTTACCATCAATCAACTGCCTCCAATTGATTAATGCAATGGGTATTTAATACCCTCTTTCATGATTTAGTTTCCATTAGCGGCATCCCATTTTTATGGATTTTTCCATTTTTCTAGGTATTTTTCAGAAAAGCTCGTCTTTATCTCCCATGAGGCTTTTCCTCATAAAAGATTGCCTTAATCTCCCAAAAAGCTTTTATGTTTTTTTTCCTTGATGGATACTTATCTTCAATCCATTCGATGGATATTTATCTCCAATCTATCCAAGCTTATCTAGAATCACATCTAGAAGCTTTATCACGAAATATCTATCTCTATCCCATTCCTTAATGGGATTTGGCAAGAATCTCTTCTCTTGGTTCTCTGCTCTCCAAGTGACTTTTTTATTAGTTTATTTAATAACATATTTGTTTCCACATTACTTATAACACCTAGCTTTTCTTAGCTTAGGTTTACATAGTCTAAACACACAAGGAAGGGGTGTTACAATCATATAGTTTCATATAATGATTCCTATGTAACATAAACTATTGCAATTTAAAACAAGACATTTTCTGGAAAAGTCAATCATGAGTTTTGGTAGTACATCATGATGATTGATGACTAAAATATTTGAAAACAAAGTTTAAGTGGGTAAGTAGACAAAGTCATGTGCATGGAACTTACTAAGGCTAAAGCTTATACAATTATGCAAATAAGGTTTTCTCCATGAAAATAAGGTTTGTAGCCATAGTATTATCAAAAGCCATTGGTATTGCACCATTAGTGGCATATCCTACTATCCTTGGAAATAAAAGAGAAGTACTCATATTGTGTATAATATCCATTTATTGCATACTTAGAAAGGAGGACTGAATTCTCAAAACTAGAGTAATGGATTTCTGAATTTCAGAGAAACACTTGTAAAAATTATGGGTAAAAGTAGGACAAAGATGGAACATTTTCATTTACAAATGGGAAAACTAGCAAGTTTTCAGAGCATTGTTAGAGATCAAACTCATTTGCAAGTAATTCAGGAAATACTAATGACAAAGTACCTAGTTCATTATTAAATGCAACTTTCAAAAGGAGAGGTAATTCAGGATCCCTCTCATCCTCTAAGTAGTTTCACAACTGAAGGCAGGCTATCATCTCGCTCTACATAGTTTTGGCGTTGAAGGCTCATTGTTGGACTGGACTGCGCAATTCATAAAATGAAGATTGATTTTCATCAAGGATTTTGCAGTTCACTAAGGCAAGCTCGAAACCAATTTGAAACCAAGTCAAGATATCGGCTTGCGGGTTAGACAGAACAACAAGTTAGAAAACCCAAGTCGTAAAAAGAAGATAAAACTCAATTAAAGCACAGTTTCTTGAGTTAGCATAAGATGAGTTTTTTTTATTTTAGGAGGGAGATTCCAAAACAAAGCATAGGAAAAATTTTGGAGGGTGTTTGTAGACACTACAACATTGGTGACACACTGGTAGAACTCCAGCTCTTTGTATGGACCTTGTCTTGTGTAAAGCGAGTCTAACTCTTCCAGAAGTATTGTTAGATTATTCGATTGTCATGGCTTCTTCACTTGCTTGAGTTAAATATGTAGTTCCTACCATCCTCTTTATGGGCAACACACATATCAAGGAAAGTCAACTGAGTTGTTTTGATTGAGAAAGAGGGGTATATTGGTGCAAAAGTAATATGGACTGACAAAGTTTTAGTTTCATCTTTAGTGTTGCTTCACTGCTAGTAGGCCTGGATAGTACCATGGCGAAGTAACTTCAGGAAAACAATAATTTCTCTACTCCTAGCGAGCCTGAATAGTACCATAACAGAGTTACTTGCTTCACCTCCCTACATAGGAAGCCTTTCTCTTCTTTCTCCTTTACTTTTTTTTCATTTTTCATTTTTCAAAGAACTGTGCATAAGAACTTATTTATTTCATGAGACGGAAGAGGGATCCCAACTTATTGATAGTAGAAGAGGTTTCCCTTTATAGAAAGAGGTTTATATATACCTCTAACATGCTTGTTAAGGTTTTCCCCTTCAGCTTACTCTACCTGATTGAGTTGACAAGGGTTAATCAAAAATAGAAAACTGATTAGAGTAAGCAGTACTAGTTAAAAGTGAAAGAATTGTGATTTCACCAAGACTCACTCTGAAAATAATTTATTTTCCATTAGAGTATCATCGACTAAAAGAAATGAAAGATCCTCATAAGGAGAGGAAATAGACAAATAAATAAATATTGATAGTTATACAAGTCCTCCTATATTTCACCTTGCTTGTCTCAAGAAGCCAAACATAGTTTCATGGGAAAGTTAATCCTAAGGGTGCATGAAACAAACAAACAAGAAATAAAAGAAGTAAAATGAAAGTGAAATCAAGCAAGAAAAAGAAAATGGGAAAGAAAACACTAATCCTACTCCCAGGCTAAGTAGAGCATAGGCCAACACACATGAAGTTATATTTCCAATGCAGCCACTGTTGCATTACTTGACCCATGTAAGTGATGGTGTGACTCACAAGAAAGAAATTCAAGCTAACCAATAGAAAAGAAAGATAAAGCAATGTAACCAAAATGCTCGAAGTTTGAAAACATCTATAGAAAAGAAAAGATTGAAATCACACGAAAGGAATCTTGCAGATGTATCATGGTGTTGTGTCACATTGTGTGTGGACAAAAAGGATGTACACTCCTTCGAATGTGACAAACAAGAAAACATGAATAAAGAAGAAAAAAATTGTTTTGCAATAGTACTTGCTACATATGACTCCTCCAATGCATGAGCGATAGGATCGTGTGATTTTAGTGGAGGATGCGAAAATTGTAGACTAGATTGATTTTTAGTGTGAACAAGAGAGTGATGAGAAGCTTGGGGTGATTCAATAGATTCCTGAACAGAAGTGGAACTGGCGTCAAGGCTATGAGAACCTGAAATAGCCATCATCTTGGGTTGAATCATCGAAGACTGATGGCTTAGAAATATTGACAGTAGGTGAATCAAAATCATGATAAAATAAATGAGTGAAAATATCATGACAACCATGATAAAAAAATTCATGATGGACATCGACATCCTCACGATCTGACAAATCATACCGAGGGGTTGATGAGAAACAAAAAATATCACCATCTGAATGTCCAAAAATGAAAGATGATAGATCAGGTAGATTCAAGAAGAAATATTTGTCCTCTCTGCAATCAAATGATAGACTAACTTCCTATGCGTTATGTGAATGATCAGAATTGGAAACATCCAGGAATAAATTTTCATAATAAAAATTAGAATTGGTAGAATTGTGGAAGATGTCAGGATAAAGTGGAAGGTTTGGAAAGAAGGAGGTCATCCTTCACAACAACTTCTTCTTTAGATTCCCACCCATAGTCATAAAAGATGATAGTGCGGGTTGGCTTCCCAACACCAAATCCGTACATAACTTGATCCTCATGAGCATCACATGTGGAGTCTGAAATGAATGAACAAAGCACACCAAAATAGAGAGGACCAAAGGAACCAGTGGATGGAGGTCGAGTATATGAGACCACATGACAACCATGAGACTTGTAGTCCAAAATCTGCACATAAGTCCAAAGAAGTTAGGGTGGGAGGATGTGACATTTCAAAAGCTGGGTTCGTAACTTCTCCCGCCTCATCCTACGGAGCTAGAGTTGTTTGATGAGAAGAGGATGGAGAGTCACTTGTGACAACAACCTTGTCCGTCCCAGATTTAGAAGCTCTAACACCAATGTATGCTGGGAGGGTCTTAAAAGATTCTAACTCTTGTGGAATTTCCGAGATGTGAAGAAGAAACTAAAATATTTTAGTGAGAAATTTCTAGTCAACTTCATGTTTTGAAAATTCAAAACAAAGATGATGGAAGCGCTCATAAAAGTGCACAACAAATTCATCAGGTGGTTTTCACAAATTTAAAATTTTGTGATTGAGTTCTTTACGGTCATAACGAAAGAAAGAATGACCTAACTCCTTGATCATGTGATTGAAACAGAGAATAGATATTGGGGGAAATGTGAGACACCATTGATTAACACTCCTTTTGAACATGTAAGTGAACAACCCACAGGTAATGTCATCTGAGGGGACTTCATTCCTGTCATAGAAACCCAAAAAGGAAACTTCATGAATTAACAGGCTTTTTCCACCTTCACCATCATATTTAAGTCATGAAAAGTCATCTATAACATCCTTCGACACTTTGAAATCATGAGCATGAGAAAAACATGTCAGGGTTGAGACTAGGATGTAAGTCATGAATGGTGTGTAGAGATTCAAACCATAATTTGAGGGCTTAGCTTGTCATCTGGCCCTCCTTCTAGTGACATAAATTTTGATGATGCTATACCCACCAACATTCAAGGGGATATCCTTGGTAAGAAGTCCCAACTAGAGCTCATACCATTTGGAGTAGGAATCCCAGTAGTGGGTGGTAATGTAGTGCCTTCATTGGCTGCAAGATCACACACTTTCTTCCAGCCAAAGTCATCATACTTATCTATGTGTGCTACTGTAGTCAAGGCACTACACTACCACACAATGCTTAGACTCCCACTCCAAATGGTCTGAGGTCTAGTTGGGACTTCTTACTGAGGAGATCCCCTTGAATATTAGTAGGTCTACCACCATCTATGGTTGGTTAAGAACCAATTCACCTAATAACTTGCATCCAACTTACATACATGAAAACTTGGAAAAGATGATTTAAATCCTAGAGTGTAGAAACAGAGTATGCCAAAGATAATGAATTAAAGCCTAGAAAATTGCGAAGGGAAACAATCACATTTTTTTGGCTTGTTGTTGTAGATGGATCAACCACATTTCCCACAAAGGAGTTGGTAATTGGGTTTGCAACCACAATTTTCTAGAAAATAAACTTTTACTCAAGAAAGGAAGGAAATGCTACTAAGAAAACAATTCATAAATATGATACATGAATAGAGACTGTAGCCTCTTGGTTAGGCCCTAATCCAAGAGGACGCGACCATTTGCAACAAACTTAGATTTGAAGTAATACTAGACTTTTCATTAACATAAAATAGGGTTCAGATACATCATGCAATGATATACTCAAGTTCCTAGCTATTGATAATACTTCCTTTCTCCAAAAATTTGAATCCTAATAAGCCCTTAAGATTGTTTATTTATACAAAGAGGATTGAGGGGAAACCTCCTTCAAAAGAGGACTTCCTCCCTCCAAAAATTTGAAAAACCTAGATCTATCTCCCTTCAAATCTCGCATTCACTTGACTTCATTGGCCTCCATTAGACCTCAGGTTGTAGATGTAGATGAGTGCTTATAGGGATCACTTCAAGTCAAAGGAGAGTAAATGAAGGGGAAAAGCCTCCAACACTTCCTCTAGATGCCTCCAACTTGCCTCTGCATCATAAATGTACTAAAAACATGCTTGTTTTCCTATACATTAACCACATTAGGCCACAGAGCATGAAAAACATCCTTTGATCTTTCTATTAAACATATTATGGCAAAAAATATTTTAATTAATGTTAGAGAAAGAGAAATTATGGGTTGGAGGTTGGAAAAATGGCCTTATAATCTATTTTTTGATGGTACCCATCATCACCTCCCTACTGAAACTGTTGCTCACCCTATTAGAAGCTTACTCACTGATATGTGGTTCATGCATGGTCTGGTTGGCCTCTCAAACATCCTGAGGCATCTCAAATGATCTTCCCTCCTGTGGATAGAATCCTGCATTTGCCTCTATGGCTTCCCACTCCCTTTATTCCTCTGCTTAATCTCTTCTCTCTTGTAATCCCAATAACATGGGAGAACTAAGTTTTAGCCCTATCCAATTAATTTTCAATCCTTGAACAATTGTTTTGTAGAGTAGGGTCCTTTCCAAGATATTTCTCAACCATTTAGGAGAGTGATATTTCCTAGTTTGTAGACACTGGGGTAGAGCATGCCATATTATTTGGAAAACCTGCATGCTTTTAGTCTCCAACAACCTAAAGGTATGTTTTAAGTGGAGGATGGCCTAATCATGTGGTTCCATGTAGAGAGGGGTCAATTAAGGATCATTAAAGATGATGTTGTGGTTATTTATGACAACCCTGGCACTTACGAGCTCTGCTCTGATGTATAGGGGTCACTTTCTTCTTTGGACATAACCTTCCTTACTTCCTCAGCCCTTATTTCTTCATGGATCAACCAATATCCTAGTGCCATCAGTTGTACATCCCCTAATCCTTATTTGGGGTCCCAAAAGTTCATGTACATGAGGATCATGTTGTGCATATAAAATTCATCCAATTTGGTTCTATCGTCAATACTCACCTACTGTTAGAATTTAGTGAACCTCCTATAATCCTGAAATAGTAGAGAGCCATATTGTGTCAATGTTATGATTTGGAATTGAAACCATTATTCTTTTAGGAAAATCGCATATCATTTTCATGGCTGCCTACATTGGATGGCCTCCATGGAAAAACTTGCCATGGTGGCAAAGTTGTGCCTCCTTTTCTTGTAGTTTCTCTCTCAACTTCTTATTTTCAAATTGTAGCTTATCCTTCATGATTGATTCCTTTAGCCTCAAGTTAGCCAATTCCTTACCCATTTGTTGCACCTTTTTCTCCATGAGGCCCACAACCTTTACTTTCTTGGATTTTATAATTTTAATCCACCTGTGAGTTCTGCCCCTCTCTTTTTTTAACTCAAACAGGAGGGGAATTGCAAATTTTGTAGGTCTAATTCTCCCTCCTTCCATAAATTTGTAATAGGATCCAATGCTAGGCTATGGAGTTAGATCTTGGAGTCCTTGTGTAACTTGTCCCTCCTCTTGAGTTGTTCTTGTCCCTTCCTATAACACATTTTCTTCATACTATAGCATTTGTGTTCTTTCTAATAGCATTTTTGTTCCTTCCTCTAGCTGCGTTCTATTTTCTCTTATAGCATCTTTGTTTGTTCCTTGAATTGCTTGGTTGCGACTTCTATAATGGTAGGCCTTGTTATGGGTGTCAAGGCTTCTTTTCCCTTATATTTAAGGGAGGTGGCTTCCTAAATTTTCATTTTTCCTCCTCCCAATTGTTCTTCTTGGTGGCTAACTGATTCATCAATTGTGATTGGGACCCTTGAGGGAGATCGAGGCTTCGCTTGTTGATTTTGGTGTTCTTTCTTCTTTTAAAGTATAATGGGCCTTTCCTGGGTTACCTTCTCTTGGGTTTGATAGGTGTTCTAAGGGCTTCTAGAGTAGCATCCACCTCTTGTTCTGTATTCCCCTCTAAGAGCCTTATTTTTTACCTCTTCTTTCCCTTCTTCCAAGGTCTAGAGGGCTCTCCAAGGGTCTCTTATCCTACCTTTTGTCCCCCTCCTTGTTATTTCTCCACTTCTTCCACTTCTCCTTTGAGCTCCTCTACTTTCTCTCTAGCCTCTTCCTCTTGTTCTTTAGCCTCTCTTTATTCATCATGCTTACCTCCAACACTAGATTTTACAGTCTTTTCATGTTGTGTCAGGGTTTAGGCTTATGTCTCAATGGAGGCCTCCCTATCCATTTCCACAAAGTTAATCCAAAAAACATGGATCTTGAGGTTTTCTAATAAATTCTTAAAAATGATCCTTATGAGGGCATGATGGGAAATGTATTGGTTCTTCCCTACCCTCATGGCCAAGCTCGTTTTGATCATGCACCAAAGAAGGAAATTTTGAACACTGAGATTACTTGGAATGGGGAATTCGGTTTGGAACCTTAGCTCATAGATCAATATAAATTGATAGGAATATAAAACACTCAACCTCCCTTCACAATTTATGTACATAAGGATGTTATAGGCCACTTCATCCCAAGGGTAAGGGAGGCTTTCTCTTCTTACTCCTTTTTTGTCTTCAACAAGTTTCTCTTTAGGGAGAAAGAAATTTCTCTTGGCTTTGATGGCTTCTTATTTATCTTCCTTATCCCATTTGAATCCTAGAGGTATGGTGGTCACTCTACTAATGATATATGCATTCAAATAGATGGAAAGTCCCCTCACAAGAGTGGTGGTATTATCTTCTCCTTGAGGGTGAAGGGACATGGAAAATTCTTGGGTTATCTCATAATCATACCCTTTCATTTTTTAAAAAGAATCCCACCCATTGGTGGCTTAGGAAGATATCTATGACATGGGGATGTTGTTGGATTCTTCTAGAGTTCGTGGGTTCCCTTCTATTGAAACCTCTCCCCACGGCTCCTACTACTGCTTCCTCAAGTTATTCCAATTTTTTTTTTTGTGAAGAATTGTGTTCTGAGTAGCCCAAGATCTCAAGGTAGGGTGAGGATGTTGGTGCCTTTGTTCTAGTCAGAGAGGAAGGAATTATGTTCCAAGCTTCAAAAGGGGTTACCTCTATTATCACCTTTCTTTCTTCATGTAAAAAAAAATATTTTACAGAATAAATCAATTTTTCATGGGATTGCTACAGGATGCTTATACAGACAGAATATTACTTAATAATTGTATGGTGGGTTAGGAGTAAAGATGCCACTTACCCCTCCTTGGATGATTTCTATATTATTTTGGGGGTTTGGAGGAAGATTTTCATTAATTCATACCCTATTTCACTTCTCGACCCAATCCTATAACACCTCTCTGCAATCTTGTAGCAATTCTGATAATCTTGTAGCAATTGTGCCCAACCCTATAGCACCTACAAATATACTTTGTAGCTCTCCTCTAGAACCCTAGGGAACCTCTAGTTGTATATAGATCGAATTATGATGTTTTAGTGGGCATTTCTAGTGGTTTTTGGAATGAGCAACTGATGTCGGGTCTATCATTTTATTTCATTTTGTGGTAGTGGGCTCAGCGTGCATGGTAAGCTGACCCCTACACATATTTTTTTTTTAACCGTTGCCTCCACTTATTCTAGTTATCACCATCCCAACATGAATTTTTCACGTTGCATGGAATGATTAGTGAAATTAATTTTTCCTACTCAAGGGTGGCCAAGTTTACTAGCCACTTGGAGCCCATAAAAATGCATTTTGTGTTCACTAAAAACATTTCTTTGAACCAATATGCACTTAAAGGGAGGGGCAAGGAGTGTCATACTTGATTGTACCTACGATGTTGAGTTGTTGTAGATGCATGCAATATGTTGTTGAACTTGTTATCGATATGATGGTCCCTAGAGGTGTTATCTTCCATGTTCTTGTTGCATGCACTAGTCTTCATTTGAAAAAAACATTTTAGTGAACTTTTCTGATAGGTGTTTGACTCATGAAATCTTCTTTTGTTATGTAGGTTCTTCCGGTTCTTAACCTACTGCTACTGGAGTGGATTAGTGAACTTGAAGTTGTCTCTTAAGGATGGTGTGGCTTCCTTAGATCTCAAGGGTTTCCTCTTGATGCTTAAATATGGCCACATCTTCCTTCTAGAGCTACAAAAGTTCTTTACTTCTGGTTCTGTAGGATTTGTGCAGGTTGCTACGGGATTGGTTTCTTTCCCGTAGTAATCACAGAGCCCCTTCAAAAACCACAAGTACATTCATGAAATTCACATAATGACTTGCATAATTCATGGTCAACTTATGGGCAAGTATTGGAAACTCTAATGATGGTGGAAGCATGTGTAGAAGGGGTGAAAATAAGGTCTTTTACGAACAAAGGTGGATTTATGGAAGGGAAAGTGGTTAAATGTTGTGGGGTGAGAGGTGAAGGAGGTTTGGTGAACCTCTCATGTCATTTCCCAAAGGAAAGCATGAGTTTTGTCCCCTTTCCCTAGGATTACCTCAACCATATGGAATTTCAGGTAAATCATGTAGCAATTCAGGACAATCCTGTAGCATTGTAGGATTGAGGCAGAATTGAGTGTAGTTTCTTGATTGATGATGGTGGGGTGTATGGAGATGGGTGGAACGATGGAGGAAATGCATGGGGGCTATTTGGGAGATGGAGAAATGGAATGTGAACCACTTTCCTTCGACTATTGGCCCCTTAATTGTGGTTGGAACTCTACAAAAGAAAATTGCTAGCAAAACTCGTGTAAGCACTCACTTACCTCTATGTGCTTCCTCCTTTTGTTTCATTTTTTATTTTTTTCCCTCTATTTTTTTGTTTTTCCTTTTTGAGACATGCAGAATACCTCTATAGAGGTTTTCAATCTGCAGTCCTGCCCTAGGAACTTTAGAGGAGGTTTTTACTTGTGGATGTTTGCATCTTATATATATATATTTTTTTTGGTTTCGGGCTGCCTCATGGAGGTTTTCAACCCTATAGTTCGCCTTAGATGCCTCATGGAGGTTTTCACCTAAGCCCTTTATTGTCTTTTCTTTATCCTTCTTTTTCTAATTAGAGATTGGACGAAATGAGGGTTGTGAGACCACCAATTACATTCAGGTCCTTTCTTATTAAACTATTAAACTCCTCTTTTAACAAAGGCCTTTTGTATAACTTTAAGTGGTAACCATTAACTAGCAATGGAATTCCTTCCTCGTCAACTTTTCTTAGTTGGACAAACCCATTCTCATAATATTTCTCCACTAGATAGGGACCCAACCACCTTGTCATTTACTGCCCTTTGAAATCCTTGAACCTTGAATCATACAAGAGGGCCCAATCACCCTCTTGAAAATATCTCTCCCTAATTGTTGGGAACGGGTTCCCCTAAGGATAGTTTTGGGGCTAAAAGCCCATGTTTTGGGTCAATTTTGTAATAAAGTAGTAAATTCTCCACATTTTGTAGTCGCAGACCGCGAAGATGTCAAGAGTCGTAAAGGGTTGTCCACCCTTATTTTGTAAAGTGTAAAGTTGGCTGTAAAGATCTACCCACGGTCTGCAGACCATGGGATTGTATAAGAAGGAGCCAAGTAAGTAAGCTCAAAGTAGTGGTAAGAAGACAAATCTTGGAGTATTGGTAGAGAAGTCTAAAGTGTTTTGGGTCTTAGTGTAGGTGGAGGCTCTACAGATAAGTGTGCAGAGGCCTAGGGTGGAAGTCCGCAGCTGAGTGCGCATACCCCTGCAGTTCTGTGCGCAGGGCAGATAGAGTATGTAATAATCTAAAGATATCAATAAAGAGAAGTATTCTAGAAATTATGTGTATTTATTTCCTGTTACTGCATCTTGTTATATTGTGTTTCGAGTTTAATTTACAATGTTTATGTGATGCGTGAATATATGTGATTATATTGGTTAATTGAACACAAGTAAGAATATCAAATTATGTGGTGCTAACTGTGATTATTTACAAAGATAAGTAAAACACTTAAGATAATGTAGTAATCTATACAATATGCTGTCATAGTAGCATGAAAGTGCCTAGATCATGGGTTAAGGCTACACAAAGGTCAATTGTACACCTTCATAGAGGTACTAAAGGGCAGAACAAAGGGCTAGACTGACAGAGCCCTAAGGCTTAGCGACTTGCGCAAAAGTAGGAACAAAGGTATAAACTGACATCATGACCATCTCAGGGTGTGGAAACTTGGTTCCAGCATCCCCTCGTACTGCTTAGGGTGAGACTACAGTCCACGCTCCGTGGGTTGATGTCGAAAGGGCTAGTAGTGTAGGGATTTGTTTGGATAACTAAAATTGAACCTAGGTCAGGCCCCACACAACCAACAAATGGTTTCACTGTTGGGACCAGAATCTGCATGAGCGATGTGTGATGTCATATCACTGAAATCCAACTAAGAAAGAGACTAAAGACTGATTGGACAGGAAGATCCACAAATTCGAGGTGCAAGAGAATAGAAATCCATAGCTGAAAAAGGAACAGTGGCTGGACATGTACCTGTATACAGAAATCCACGAGATCTTTTTCTGTTCCTTTCCAGTTGAGCTATATGAGTGGATCGCGAAGCTAGCAGGTAGCCAAGGAAGGTGGAGACTTGAAGGTACTATTGTCTGGACCCTAAAGTTAGTATAGAGACTAGAAGCCTCTAAGGATAAGATCGCCTGTGTTGTTGATAATTTCCTTGATCATGTCATAGGAGGATTTGTGACTAAATTCACGGTCGATACCTCAATTAGTTACAACGAAGCAGAGCAATGCTTTTTCAATGGTCCAAAAGGTAAGTACTTGAATTTTTTGAATACCTTGATTAAGATGTTATTGTGAGAAAAATGGGTTATGCAGTGACCTTGATGTTTGGAGCTATGTGAAGCGGAAAGGCTTACATAAATGAAGGAAGAAAGTGTCTTGAATATAGTCCAGTAATCTCACTGTCGTTGGGTGATGAAGAGAGCATAGCACAGGCTTCTCAATGAAGTGCAATTTAGTTAATAAGATAGGGATTCTTGTGACTTCCACCTCCACCCACACCACCTGCAACTTCACCACCATCACCTGCGACTTCACCCATACCAGCGTCACCTCCACCGTAGTTCAACATGGCAAATTCAGTGAAGTTTCCTTTTTTTAAAGGCTTGGGAAATGAAAACCCTGGCTAGTTTTGGTTTGTTGTGAAAGCTATACGGGAAGCTGAGGGCATCACAAATGATCATATGAAGAAGGAAACATTGGTTAGTGCTTTGCAAGATCGTGCGCTAACTTGGGACATCAAGTACTCTAATGATAACCCAAATGTTGGAGTGGCAGACATCCAAACCACGTTGAATATGGAGTTTAGTAGGCCTAAATCTAAGGCATAGTCTATTGTGGGGTTCAAGGAAATCATGATGAAACTAGGTGAGACACCTTGGGAATTGGATCAAAGGTTGAAGTGTAAAATCCATGAAGCTAATATGAACTTTACAGATGGACAGCACCGCAAGTGGTTCGTGGCTTCACTCCTACCACACCTAAGGGTTGCGCTATCACAATAGAAGATTATGACTTAGGGAGAGGCCTTGGAGATTGCAATGAGACTGCATGAAACACTGATGCAAGATATGAATCTGGGGGTTTAGCAGATCCATCTACAGTTGCAAAATCTTTGCCTCGAAATTCAAAGTTTGAAGCAGGACAGAACAGTTCGACCAGAGGTGCGCGAAGAGGTATGGTGCCTGAAATGTAAAGGTCAACGGCATGAAAAAGACCATTTCCTAGTCTTTGCAAACTATATTATAGGGGGAGGATTGATGCCTTTGATGCTAGAAGCTCAAGCAGGACTGAGTGTGGGGCCTGCATTGTGGTGCACTATATCTCAGGTAGTAGGGAAACATACGATGGATAACTGTCATTTGCTATAGAAGTTTGTACAAACACCGCAAGAATTGTTCTACAACTTTTGCAGGTCGGTAGGGCATGAAGATTGCAACTACAAAAGTTATGAATTGATGATGGAAGAAACACCTGCCTATAGGGTTCAGGCAGAAATACGGCCCCCTGGACAGAGTGCAGGGATGGTGCAAACATGCTTTCAGGGGCGCAGACAAGGCTGAGGCAGAGGAGGACCTGACAAAGGTCGGGGACAGCTAATCTGCTACATATGTGGAGGACCAGGGCACTATGCCTATGAATACACTAAACCAACGTGATTGGCATGTAAATATTGTACTCATTTTGATCATGAGACCGAAGACTTTCCGATGCTGATAGTGAGGATACGAGACAAAGGAGTGCTATCACTTCAACCGACTTAGAACCTGCAGATGATGAGGTCTGAGCCTCGCGAAGAGGATCCAAATGAAAATATAGTGCTTCGAAGTGGAATTGCAATAGGCGATGATAAAGGGAAATAGCCCAAAGACAATGCATGGGTTCGTAAAGCTCCAGCGAAGGAGGTTGAGTTTGATTTGGAGCCCGCACATGAAACGTTCATGGAAGCAAAGCGGAGACTCACTGAGGCCTCTACCTCTGGGAGCAAGGATAAGCCTGAGTAGGAAATGGACCCTTCTATTCTTATGACCTTTCTAGAGACTTGCATGAAGCTGTTGCACGATAGAAAGGCTGTGAAGGGGTTACATGAACTTATAAATAGATGCGCCGGAAACAGTTCGGGTGAACCGCGTGTGGTGCAGAAGATTGGTAAGCATAAAGAAAGGACAGGACGAGAGATGAGACTGACCATGCAGATAGGAGAATATTAAATGGATCAAGTTATTTTGGATTTGGGGTCAGACACGAATGTGTTACCAAAGCAGACTTGGGAGCGGATGGGAAGACCCGTGCTGTAGTGGTCTCTGATTCAGTTAAGGATGGAAAATCAACAAAAGATCATCTCCATGGGGCAGCTACAAGGAGTAACTGTAGAAATTGAAGGCATGAGTGCATTGGTTGACTTTGAAGTGATAAAAATTGTGGATGAAAACAACCGCTACCCTGTGCTCCTTGGCATTGATTGGGCAACTGACATGAACGGGGTAATCAACCTAAAGAAGTGAAAGATGATATTTGAAAAGAAATCGCTCTGCATAATAGTACCCCTAGATCCTGCTAAAGGATCACATTATACTAAACTAGTCTGAAATTACGAAACCAATGATGATTTGGACTGCATATACAAGATAACAGTGCAATACCAAGATTGGGTGAATCCGATAGCAAATGGACAAATTACATTGGATCGCAAGTGTTCCTGCACCTCAGAGTTTGATGAAGAATTAGAGCATTGACAGAATTGACTACATGAAGTAACCACACTAAGATGTAACATGATGACCCAGTCGTTGCACTGTGTATCATCAGAGGTAATAAATCTACCAACTTATGATGACATGAATGATGTAGATGTATTTTGGATGCCTTTGAGAGGGAGGTACCAGAAAAGAAATGCTTCCAAGCTTTGGACTAGGCACTGTGTGCTACGCCCACAAGATGGTGGGTTATGCACAAGGGTAGCTCTGATGACTAGTGCAAGTGTAGGAGGATGATGAGAACATGCTTTGGGAAGCCAAAGGTATGAATGACAGACAAGTATGATGGGAATGACGATCCACATGCACACTTGGCCAAATGGGCTAAGGCTTATGGAGCGAAGCCCCAACCTGGATGGGTGCACTTGTTTTGGCATACCTTGTATGTCATCCCAATGAATTGGTACTTGGAAATAGAGCTCCGCCATAGCACAGGTGAATGGGATATTCTACGCGAATGATTCATAATAACGTTTAGCTTTGAAGACAGATTTTACTGTATTGATGAAGTACTACAAGAAGTTAAAGTAGCAATCTTTCGGATACCGCAAGATCCTTTGGATCTGATTCAATGTGATTGGACTACTCAGCTGAGCCACGTGCTAGAATGTTATAATGTGACTACTGAAGAAGAAGATGAGGATCCACGAAAAATTAATATCCCTGAAACAGAGGGTCAACGTAAGGTCGAGGGACCACATATTAAGAATCATGATATAACCATGCCACTAAAAATAAAATAGGTAAATATTGGTACGGAGGCAGAGCCCAAATTCACGAATATTGGAGACTGGACTATGTTTGGGTTGGTGAAAAACCAAGTGGCAAGTTTGCGCTTGATGTTGGATACTTGTTGAAGGTACCATATTGCACTCAATCTAAAGAAATGCATGTTTTTTGTTCCTTTTGGGACTCTGCTAGGCCATGTGGTTTGTAGATAGGGACTGATGGTAGATCCTGCAAAGATCACAGTGATACTTAACTTGGAGGTGCTGAGGAGTGTGAAACAGTTATGCACAACCTTAGTACATATGGGGTATTACAGGAAGTTTATTGAGGGCTATGCCTAGATCACCGTGCCTATGGAGAAGTTGTTGAAAAAGGATGTCATGTTATGTTGGAACAAGGACTGTAATAAAAGCTTGGATGTATTAAAAGAGAAAATGATCACCGCGCTGATTTTAGTCTTATCGAATTGGAAGAAGGAGTTTGATGTACATGCAGACGTGTCAGGTATAGCACTGAGAGTAGTACTGATACAGGTTAATGAAGGAGAATTGGACCATCCTATAGCATTCGCAAGAAGGAGGCTATCCAAGGCTGAGAAGAACTATTCCACCACTGAGCACGAAGGGTTAGCCACAGTATATGTGCTCTAGAAGTTTAGACACTATTTGTTGGGTGGACATTTAAGATGTATACAGATCATTTTATGTTGAAATACATAGTCAATAAGCCTGTGTTGGGGGGGAGAATCTATAGGTGGTTGTTATTGTTCCAAGAATATGATTTTGAGGTTATTGTGAAGCCTGGATGATTGAACGTGAGACCAGATAGTCTGTCACGCATCGAAATTGGGGAAGAGCCCACTAATTTGGAGGAGGGATTTGCTGATGCATAGCTATTTGTAGTGCATGTCACAAATGTTCACTTTGAAGACATCATACACTTCCTAACAACAAGAAATACCCTGAAAGGTTACACCGTTGAGCAAAAGAAGGAGTTAGTGGTGTGTGCAACAAAATTTTCTGTCATTGCCGGGCATCTATACAAAATGGGGTCTGTAGAAGTATTATGATGATATGTATGAAGTTTGAAAGGAGTAGTATCCTCATAGACGCTCATGGGGGTGCTGCGGGAGGTCACTATGTAGGGAGAGTGGCCACGCAGAAGATGCTATGTGCAAAGTTGTGGTGGCCAACCCTCCATCAGGATTCAAAAACTTACTACAAGGCGTGTGATGTGTGTCAAAGGACTGGTAGGCCATTATGGAGAGATGAGCTACCTCTAAACCCATAGTAGACATCACAACCTTTTGAGAAATGGGCGATAGATTTTGTGGGACCTATTCAGCCCCAAGGGAAGAAGACGGGAGAGGTACATTATCATCAAGACCAATTATTTGACTCGATGGGCAGAGGCACAACTTGTGAAAGATTGCACAAGCACGACCGCTATGAAGTTCCTCTTTGAGTATGTACTGACGCGATTTGGGTGTCCAAAGATTCTGATGAGTGATCATGGCACGCACTTTCTGAACAAGACGATCAGTGCGTTGATGGAGGAATTTTAGGTATATCACTAGAAGAGCATGCCTTATCACCCACAAGCTAATGGGATGGTGGAAGCATTCAATAAGGTGCTAGAGAACGTGATGACCAAGGTTTGCAATGCTCAGCAAAGTGATTGGGAGTTACGCATACCCACAGTTCTATGGGCCTATCGGACGATATGCAAAAAGTTGATTGAACAGATAGCCTTTAGGCTGGTATATGGCATTGAAGCAGTGATGTTCATGGAATACATTGTGCCTAGTCTATGCATAGCGGCACTAATAGTTATGACAGATCATAGAGCCCTAGAAGAGAGGATCACGTAGCTAGACGAGCTTGAGGAAGAGAGATTTCTAGCCAAATTTCACTAACAGGTCCAAAAGTTGCGCGAAAAACCATGGCATGATCAACACATTAAGCTATGCACCTTTAAGGTAAATGATCTGGTTTTGTTATATGACAACAAGTTTGATAAATTTCCAGGGAAATTCAGAATGCACTGGTTAGGGCCCTGTGAGATTACTGACAGTGGAGCAGTTTAGTTGGCTAAATTGAATGGAGATTCCTTCCCAGGAAAGGTGAATGGTAGCCAATTGAAGCCATACACCAGTGATCTGACCATGTGACTATATGAGGGAAGCATAGTCTTAGTGCTCCAGGGAGCTGAAAGGAGGCACGGGACTATAAACTACACTGCCTGGGTTGGGGAGCTGTGCGATTGGAGGATTGTGCAAAGTGAGGAAATGTCACAGGGTTCATGACAGTGCAAAGGGAGCTGCACTCCCCAAGGAGAAATCACACAGGTCAGCCGAAAAGTGACCATTAAAGTCATTGTTCATGATTTGATGGTAGAAATGTGGCCAAATGGAGTGGGCAATGGCATTTAAGATGAAATTTATGGGTTAGGTCCTTGGAAATCTTCTGCCAATCCAGCATTAATGAAGTGAATGTGGGGGGAACAGTCAGATTTGAATTCAAAATGCCCTATAAACTACAGGTGGCTGCCTAGTGAAAAACACTTGGCATTTTGAGAATTGAGTTATTGAGTTCTCAGGCATACATGAATCGTGAATTCTTTGAAGCTTTGATAGTGAGTTTGGCATTTGAGCAATTACCACAGTCGACACAGGAGTTATTGAATAGCGTCATGTTGGCACCCATAGAAGCTATGGAGACCGAAGTAGTGACGCCCAAGGAGGTTGTGATATAAGTTGTTAGGGAGGAAGAGGAAGCTGCTCCAGAGGTTACTAAGGTAGTAGCTAAAGTTCCCAAATCACCACGGACTAGAGCTGACCCCAACCAAGGAGAGTGTGAAGGACAAGAAGGGCAAGTAACCTACAATACTGGTGCATGAATCACAGAGAAGAAACCCACCGAAGGACAAGCCCACCGCATAGGAAAAGGGAAAAGCCATCAACCTGGAGCCAGAAGAGGAAAAATTGAAGACATTCTGATGGATGATGAGGACTTGGGGATAGAAGTGGAGGAAGTTGAAGTCTAGGGTGTTGACCCTATCACCAAGTTGCCCGAGTATGTCCCTCCGTGCAAGGGCAAGACAAAGGTCCCAAAGGACATTGATGAGAGAATGGTCACCTTGCAAACCCCTTTGCTATGGGACAAGATTATATTTGAAGGACTGTGCTTGGGGTGGATTCCTTTGTTAAAACTGGAGGATTGGGAGTTAGTTGACCATGAAAAGTTCTTGCACTTAGTGACAGAGCAGCTAATGCACCGCATTATTGACACGACCACCAGGATGACTACATTGGAACTGCAAAAGTGGGTCAAGGGAGTAGACAAGGTAGGTATGCTCAACCTGCTATGGGTGTCACACTACAACCACACCCTCATTACAGTCTTGGTCATCAAGCAGCTACTATGATTGGTGCATGATGGGTGTCTGTGGCTGGAGGAGCAAATACCCATCACCAACAGATTGATCCATAGGATCACACCGCTGCCCTAAATAGGAGAAAATATGGCCATGATGTTTGGTGGAAAAGGTGGCGAGTAGGCCCTCGCAAAGGCCATGAAGGAGAAATTTAAGCTTGTGAAGAAACTACAAGGTTATGCCATCTGAAGTATCAGTGACTTGGCAGTCATGGTGGCCACACAGATTTTGGTGGGAAAGGTTATGGGGAAGTGTCATGCAGATGAAGTGTCAGCACCAATCATTTCTCTTGCAGCCCAATGCGCCGAAGGAGTCCATTTCAATGGGGTGCACTATCTCTACGGTGAGTTCCTTGCGAATTGCCGCAAGGCACAGGAGCTCAGCAAGACCTTCCACTATGCATGGCTCTTGCTCTCTATTGTGTTGGTACCATGGGAGCTGTGAGAAGAGAGTCAATTCCCCTTGGTCACACCGGACCTACCAGAAGAAGTGAAGTACGCTTCACTATGGATGACCAAGGATGTTCAATGCATCAAAGATAGCAAGATCTTCTAGATATTGATGGAGATGAACATCTGCATGGCTATCAATCACAAGCTGCAGTTGTCACCTAATGTGTTTGCCATCCTGTAGGGGTATGCAGAGTTCAAGGCAAACTTTCACCATGTGCTGATCAGGGCACAGAAAGACCTTGCACAAACATGGTATGACTTGCCTTACTTAGCAACAGACGACGCCATTAATGCAGTACTTGATCATTGGCCGGAAGAGTGGCGCACTACCTTAGACTTAGTAGTGGGAGCGAGCAAGTCCATCATGTAGTACAAGAAAAAGGATGCCAAGCTCAAGATGGTGTAGCTCACCAAGAAGAGGAAGAAGGAGGCTATTGACAAGGCCCAGGCAGAGCATGATGCCACCCAGTCGATAGGTGGAACAGAGCGAGGCTCTGACAAAGGCACGAGGTTGCCTTCGCTTGAAACATAGGAAGAAATGGATGAGCAAACAGAGCAACATGACACAGACCCACAGGTGATGTCCACTTGCATCAAGCGTCCAAGGGAACAAGAGAAAGGAGGGTTGAGGAAGAAATCCAAGGCCACTAAGGCATCCCTGGACCCAATCACCTTCATAAAGGGTGATTTGCATGACATTGGAGACACGGTGTGGGATGTCATTGCAAAGGCACTATAACAGTTTGAAAAACAACAACAACTACTATTGGGATCCATCTAGACAGGTCTACAGGAGATGGATATCTGCGCATCATAGGCTGGGATGGTGTCCACCAGCCTCGCTATCAGCACTTCAGAAGCTGCTAAAATGCTATGTGTGAAGGCCTCCAATGTGATAGTGCTGCTAGATGGAGCACTGACCATGAAGAATGAAGCTAACAGGCCCACTATTAACATCCTCAAGGGAGTGGGGTTGAACCTGGCAGCACTCCCTAGTGAGGCCCGCCACCTACTGCAGGATGGAGTGATCACCGAGCTAAGGGCCCGTGAACACCACACTTTATAGGTGATCAATGAGTAGAGGACTAATAATGAACAGATGGCCCTACAACAAGACTCTCCCATCGTCTCCATGACCGAGGTAACTGAACGAAACAAGCACCTAGTTCAGGTCGTGGAGGAGGCATGTCAAATGGTCCCAATGTTGACCATTCCCGAGGAAGAACTGGTTGAGGCGTGCATGCACAAGCTTGCTACAGGGGTGTGTGATTCTTGCATAGAGTTTTCTAGGGTTTAGCTAGAGTTGAACTTATAGATTACAGAATTACAGTTGAAGGCCCAACCTTCAACTCCTCCAGAAGTAAAGAAGCAACGTGCAACGATTGTCACAGAGGCGATATCGGCGGTAAACAATGTAGTAGCAGACTGCACACAACTTTTTGAATAGTCATTCGAGGTCCTTATGAGCCTATAGGAGGATCCTAATGTACAACAGTAGGAGACAAAAACTCGAGAACTATAGCAGCGCTATGACGGAGTAAAAGGTACAGCGCGAATTGTCGCCCTCACGCAGAGACTGGTGAAGCTACAGGAGGCCAAGCAGTTGAAAGAATAGTTAGATGTTGTGCAACACAAGGAGGAAGTGCTAAAGGTGTGCTTGAAGCCCTGGTTGGATGAGGCTTATGTGGTCACAACCTCTACTGAAGGAAAGCTTGTGATTCTGCAAGCAACTCAGTAGAAGCTCTAGGCCAACAGTTTAGGACCAGTGACACAGCAGATGGTTGAAGAAGCAAAGAAGGTATCTGCATAGTTAACTACTGAGGTTGTGATCATCCAAGTCGAGCTGGGAGGTTCTTGCGCGAAGATCTTCACGCCTGCAGAGTGGCTCGAGGGTGAGTCACAATGTTTGTGGTGGGGCCCTATTGAGAACGAGTTCCCTTAAGGACAATTTTGGGGCTAAAAGCCCATGTTTTGGGTCAATTTTGTAATAAAGTAGTGAAGTCTCAGCATTTTATGGTTGCAGAGTGCGAAGGTGTCAAGAGTCATAAAGGGTTGTCCACCCTTATTTTTTGAAGTGTAAAGTCGGCTATAAATATCTACCCATGGTCTGCGGACCATGGGATTGTATAAAGAGGAGTTAAATAAGTAAGCTCTAAGTAGTGCTAAGAGGACAAGTCTTGGAGTCTTGGTAGAGAAGTCTAAAGTGTTTCAGGTCTTAGCATAGGTAGAGGCTCTGCAGCTGAGTGCGCAAAGGCCTAGGGTGCGCGAACCCCTACAGTTGTGTGCGCAGAGCGAATAGAGTCTCTAATAATCTGAAGATATCAATAAACAGAAGTATTCTACAAATTATGTGTATCTATTTCTTGTTACTGCATCTGGTTATATTGCGTTTCAATTTTAATTTACAATGTTTATGTGATGCACGAATATATGTGATTATGCTGGTTAATAGAACACAAGTAAGAATATCAGATTACGCGACGCTAACTATGATTGTTTACTAAGATAAGTAAAACACTTAAGATAACATAGGAATCTATACAATATGTTATCATAGTAGCACGAAAGTCCCTGGATCACGGGTTAAAGCTACGCGAAGGTCAATCATACACCTTCGCAGAGGTACTGAAGGGTGAAACAAAGGGATAGACTGATAGAGCCCTAAGGCTTAGTGACCTACGTGAAAGTAGGAACAAAGGGTATAAACTGACGTCATGACCATCTCAAGGTGTGGAAACTTGGTTCTAGCATCCCCCCATACTACTGCGGGTGTAACTTTGGTCCGCACTCCACAGGCTGATGCCGAAAGGGCCAGTAGTGTAGGGATTTGTTTGGCTAACTAATGTTGAACCTGGGTCAAGCCCCACATAGACAACACTAATATGTTTATCATACCATATATTCCTGATCTGAAAATGGGGCTTTTAGGCTTCTTGTCTAACTTACAAGAACCTCTCCCACTTCCAAAGCTTTAAATATTCCTAAGTCTTTATGATTAACCAATGCAGAACTAAATATGTGCTTGAGATAAGGTGTATGCTTATGTTTCTTGTTGACTGTTTATGTGTTTTTAAGTCTATTTGCTTAAACTTATATAACAACAATTAAAGCAACAAATTTAATGCAGCAATAAAACAACACACATAAGACAACAATTTAATTATGAGTTCACCCAAAACCCTTGGGCTATGTCTTCATGAGCTCTAGTCAACCCAACTAGGCTCTCTGGGATTATGGCAAAGTCCCTTTTACAAGCTCTTGGCTCAAATCCACTGTTTTACATATAAATAATGGGTTTAGACAACATTTTATCCCTAGCTCTTGAAGCTCTCGGCTCGTCTGGCTCTCAGCTCTCAGCTCTTGCTCTTGGCTCTGGCTCTCTTTGCCTCTACTTTCTCCTTTGGCTCATTTTTCTACACTCCTGTCTTAGCACTCTCTTCTGTCTATGTTATTTTGTGGCTTTTAAGCCAATCAGTGTTGTCCATTCATTTCCCCTTCTAGGTTCTCTGGTTCCCGACCTCGGTCCGCTCAAATCCTCCTCTAAGCATTAGAAATCATTACTAAATGCCTTCGGGAATGGTGGCCACCTGTTCTGTAACAGAAGGACCATAAGTGCCTTTGAAATCCCCATAATGGTCATTCTCTACTTACACAGAGAAATACACTAAAACATAGGAAAAATCTGCAAAACTGCCATTTATCTAACTTCAAAATCATTAAATCTACCCTAGATTCCTATCAAGTCCACCTGTAATCACTATCGCAAGTTGCAATGCCCCTGTGCCGTGGTTTCCTTTGTATTTGTAAAAATGCATTAAAACACTGAAAATACCATGGAATGGATTTATGGCGAACTTCAAATAATATAGTATCCACCCTACTATTGCATTGTGTCCACCTTTGGCCGATATCGCGCTCTCCACCGTCAATCTACGGGACCTCTAATCCAATGGTCATTATGCATTTTTAGGTAGCTTAGGAGTACGTAGGTTACTTGCTCGAAAGGGTGGTTTTCCTCTCTCCTCTGCTAGCCATGTGTCGACCAGTGTGTGGGATCGGGTGGAGCCAGCCCAAAACCATTTACCACTTGAGGCCCACCCAAAATCCACATTTACGGAACTCATAGATCATGCCTAAATTCCTCTTCAGGTCCAGTTTTATCGTTTTCAGGTGTTTTCCTTTGTATTTTGGTTTTGTAGCAGAAATGTGTAAATACACAGAAAATCCCTTTTACTAGATTTCAAATTTTATACATCGCACTTATGAAATCCGTCGGGTCCGGCAATTGTCGATCACTGATTTAATCATAGCCGTTCATTTTTTTTGTGATCTAACAGTTGATATTGCTCATCATGATCACTATCGCATATCACGTTGCACATGGCCGAGGGGTTTTGTACATTGCTGATGTCAATTTGCTGATCCAATCATCGGCGATCGGTGTATTGCATAATCACAATCGCTGAGTCCAGGGTCCCGATATCACATGCAGGCATGTCTCCGATCCGATTGATCGGATCGGCAGATTAGTGTTTCTTCCATCTCTACTTAAGTCCTTCCCCTTGCCTTTCTCTGATGTGATTTCCCTTTATAAGGGTTTTTTGCCATTTTTAGGGGTTTTTTCCTCTTTTCCAAAGAAACAGGGCATCTTCTCTCTGTGATAACTTCTGCACCCTAAGTCCATTTTAGTCCATTTAAGTTGCAGTAGATTCAAAAGGAAAAGATCTCTGCGATGGGGCTATTTCTAGGAACTTCCTTGGATGTTCATTTTCCTCTATGAGGAACACTTAGACTTAAGAGACTATCCAAGATCCATTTTAGATCATGCCTTCCCACTAAAAAAACTTTTGATCTCCAAAAGACTGATATACTGATCTGAACAGTACCTGAGAGTAACAACACTCTCTTCTCTCAGCCTCCACA
This sequence comes from Pinus taeda, assembly GCA_000404065.3. Classification (NCBI taxonomy): domain Eukaryota; kingdom Viridiplantae; phylum Streptophyta; class Pinopsida; order Pinales; family Pinaceae; genus Pinus; species Pinus taeda. Next base: position 168,273 of record APFE030321086.1, read on the forward strand.
CACTTTCCTTGCATATTGCCTCTGAACGAAATTCTTTGACCACTTCCCTTCCTAGATGGGTTGGTCTTCCTCGGAAGAAATGTCTTCCTCCTTGCCTTCCTGTAGAACTTCTGCTGAAATGGTCATAGAAGGTGGTTTTAACTTCTTTGCCTTGATCATTGATCCAAGGTGGCTCAAACAACTATGAAGTATATTTGCTTCACAAAACTTTCATTTGTACCTATTTAACAAGCTGTTGTTAACAAAAACAGAAATACAGACAACAATTGGATGGCCTAAACTCCTGCGTCAACAAAAGAAACAGATTTCACATCTTGTGAACACCTCCATGTCTTACATTTGCATACAAATGATGGACTAGATAACAAGTCCACAAAACATGCCTTTGAACAAATGACCCTTCAAGTCAAGCATGTAGAAAAAGACCATTAGGACTCTTTTTCAAAAGATGAAATGCTTCATCATAATCTCCATTGGATACCAAGCTAAGTTCTCCCAAGTCAACATGGCATTACATGCATGTCAAAGCAATGAACCCTGCAAGTTAATTACACATACATGTTCAAATACAAGGAAATCATCAACATCCCTGTGTTCATGCATCTCATGCTCATGCATGCATTTCATCCTTCAACTTTCACTTAAGCACACTGTACTTTCGAAGCTGAAATGAAATATAATGTAGATGCATCAATAGACATGCAATCTTAATCTGATAAGAAATCTAATGGTTTCTTACGAATCCCTTTCAACGGTACTACCTTTTTCTGCACATTAGTATCATCATGTGAATCATCCCAAGACACATCATCCATGGAATCTTCCTTTCCATTTATGCCATCTTCTCTTTCCACTTTCTTTAACTTTTGTGGAAGCATTGTTGGATTCAAAGTCCATCATTTTGCAGTAAGATGTCCTTGCTTATGGCAGTAAGTGCACTGCATGTGCATCCTCTTGTCAGCATGATTTTCCTTGTCTAATGGACCTTTGGCTTCTTTCTTCTTTTCCTTCAAAAGTTTCCTGTATGTGGCCATTTTCTTCCAACATTTAGAAACATTATGGTTATCCAAACCACAAAAGGAACATGCAATACTTTTCCCATATCTATGTGGAAATTTATCATGCTTTGCACAATCAAAAGGAAAATGATTAGAACCAGATTTATACCTTTCTCTTTCACCTTTATTGCCTTCATGAGGAGGTGAATTGAATGAAGAAGTGGCTCCCTTTGGAACACCATCAATCTCTTCAAGGTTGTCAGAGTCTCCCCAACTCTCTAGTTCAAGTGTGTGCCTCTGAACATCTGCATCCTGCAAATGATTTTTCAAGCTATTGCATTCTTCCTAAATACAATCTTCACACTCTACAATGCAACTCCTTCTTGGAGCTGTTTCAATTGCCTTCATGGCAGCTTTGGAACTCTTTCCATAAGATTGTCTATAGCCAAGACCCAAATACTTAGGCCTTTCCTCAACCATTATTGGTTCAACAATACCTTGTGCATGCTTTCCCAAGCCCTTTCCTTCATAGCCCATCTTGGACATTAGCAGTATTTTTTTCAAAAGAGCCAATATAAGCATATTTAGAAGAATTTGAAGACAAACTAGAATGGTTTACCTCTTCTTCAATCTGATATTTGACTAAGGCTTATTGGGAAAAAAAGAGCTATGTCTCCAACTCATGCATCCTTTTTAGGTTCATATTTGCAATATGAAGTTGCCTCTCCATTTCCTACAATTTGCTAAAAAGAAACTGCTTCTCTTCCTTCATGAAATTCAAATTCTCTCTAAGTATGTTGCTCTTCCTTCCATCCTCATACATTTCAATCACCATATCCATCATGATGAAGAAGTCTTGCTTCATGACTTCATTAAACAGTCTTGTGATGGAGGATGAATTGGAGGATACACTTGTAGAAGTTGTCATTATGACAATGAACAAAGGACTTCAAACAAGATTAATAACAAGCTTATTTAAGCAACCTTTTGCAACAAACCCCTTGTGCTTCAAGGATTGCTTCGAGGTCCTTTGGGATAGAAGAATGCCTTCAACCCTTCTTCCTTCTTGTCCTCCCTAGAATGCAAACTCAACCAATAGTTAGTCTACAAAACAAGCATACAATCAAACTCTAACTATTTAAACACCTTTCGGACAAGAAATCTTTGCTTTGTCAATCAAGCATTCTGATGTAACCTTATTTGAAGGTGAGGTCAATCAATCTCAAGCTCTGATACCACTTGATCTAAAAATGGGGCTCTTAGGCTTCGTGTCTAACTTACAAGAACCTCTCCCACTTCCAAAGCTTTAAATATTCCCAAGTCTTTATGATTAGCCAATGCAGAATTAAATATGTGATTGAAATAAGGTGTATGCTTATGTTTATTGTTGACTGTTTATGTTTTTTAATTCTATTTGCTTGAACTGATATAATAGCAATTAAAGAAGCAGATATAATGCATCAATAAAACAACGCACATAAGACAACAATTTTAGGAGTTCACCCAAAACCCTTGGGCTATGTCTCCATGAGCTCTATTCAACTCAACTAGGCTCTTTAGGATTATGGCAAAGTCCCTTTTACAAGCTCTTGGCTCAATTCCACTGTTTTACACAGAAAAAATGGGTTTAGACACCATTTTATCCCTGGCTCTTAAAGCTCTCGGCTCTTCTAGCTCTTGGCTCTCGGATCTCTGCTCTTGCTCTTTCCTCTAGCTCTCTTTTCCTTTGCTTCCTGCTTTGGCTCAACTTTCTGTGCTCCTGCCTCGTCACTCTCTTCTGTCTCTGTCATTCTATGGCTTTTAATCCAATCGGAGTTTTCCATTTGTTTCCCCATCTAGGCTCTCTGGCTCTCAACTTCCATCCACTCAAATCCCCCTCTGAGTATTAGCAATAATTGCTAAATGCCTTCAGGGATGGTGGCCACTTGTTCTGTAACGGAAGGACCATCGACGCCTTTGAAATCCCCAAAATGGTCGTTCTCTACTTACATAGAGAAGTGCACTAAAACACGGGAAAAATCCGCAAAACTATCATTTATCGAACTTCAAAATCATTAAATCCGCCCTAAATTCCTATCAGATCTGCCTATATTTGCTATCACAAGTCACAATTCCCATGTGCTATGGTTTCCTTTGTATCTGTAAAAATACATTAAAACACTGAAAATACTGTCGAATGGCTTTATGGTAGGCTACAAATATTATAGTATCCACCCTACTATCATTATTCATTTTCAGGTAGCTTAGGAGTACAGAGGTTACCCACCTTAAAAGGTGGTCTTCCTCTCTCCTCTGCCAACCACATGTCGACCAATGTGTGGAATTGGGCGGAGCCGACCCAATACCATTTACTACTTGAGGCCCGCCAAAAATCTACCTTTATGGAACTCAAATTATATAGATCGTGCTTAAATTCCCCTTCATGTCCAGTTTTATCATTTTTAGGCGTTTTCCTTTGTATTTTGGTTTTGAAGCAGAAATGCGCAAATACATAGAAAATCCCTTTTACCAGATTTCAAATTTTATTCATTGCGCTTATGAAATTCGTTGGGTCCGGAAATCGCCGATCGTCGAGTTAATCCTGGCCGTCCATTCCTTTCGCGATCCAACATCTGAGATTGCTCATCATGATCACTATCGCATATCGTCTCGCACACAGCCTAGGGGTTTTGTACATTGCTGATGCCGATTCGCCGATCCGATCATCGGCGATCAACATATCACATGATCGCAATCGCCAAGTCCAGGGTCCCAATATCACATGTGGGCCTATCTCTGATCCAATTGATTGGATCGTAGTTTCCTCCACCTCCGCTTAAGTCCTTCCCCTTTCCTTTTTCTGATGCAATTTCCCTTTATAAGGGTTTTTTTCCATTTTTAGGGGTTTTTGCCTCTTTTTCCAAAGAAACAGGGCATCTTCTCTCTGCGATAACTTATGCACCGTAAGTCCATTTTAGTCCATTCAAGTTGCAGTATATTTAGAAGGAAAATATCTCTGCAATGGGGCTATTTCCAAGAACTTCCTTGGACTTTCATTTTCCTCTGTGAGGAACACTTAGACTTAGGAGTCTATCCAAGATCCATTTTGGATCAATTCCTCTATAGTTGGATGACCTCAATGTTTAGGAGAGCCTACAATATGAACTCATCCAAGCCATTGAGATGAAGAAACCTTTATTTTTGTCTTGTAGTGAAGTCCAAATCCAACTACGTTACCATCCTCAAGGTATTGTAATCAAATTCAATGGACAACAAGGATTTTTTTTTCATATACCAACTTGAATGGTGTGAATCCAATAGTGGTTTTCTAGGTGGTATTGTACGCCCAAGTGGCGTCTACAAGTAGATCTGCCCAATCCCTTATGCTACTATTGACAACATTGGTCAAAATGTTCTCCAAGGCTCTGTTTGTGACCTCCACTTTCCCATTTTCCTGAGGATTATATGAAGTGGATTTCTTATGCTTGATATGGTGTTGCTTCATGATGTCTTCAATCAAATTTGAGGTGAACTATGCCCCTTTATCAGTGACCAACTCCCTTTGAAAACCAAACTTGTAGAAGGTTTTCTCCCTCATAAATTCAACCACCTTCTACTCATTTTCTACTTTTACTTGCTTTGCTTCAGCCCATTTGGTCATGTAACCAATGCACACAATGATGTGCCTCTTCTTCCTTGATGGGTGATTAATATGCCAATTGAAAGTTATGCTCCATTTCTCAAATGGATCCATAGTCACTTGAGGTTGTAGGGGCATTTCATCCTTAGGCATAGGCTTGACAATAGTTTGGGAATTCATCACATCTTGAAGTGTACCTCTTTGCATTTTGATGTGAGTAGGTCAGTAGTAACCACCTTGTAAAACCTTGAAGGTTGTCCTTATAGTAGCAAAATGGCCTCCATATGATCCATCATGGTAGGTCAAGAGGATGTTAAAGACCTCCTGCTCTCTTACACATCTCCTGAAAGTATGATCTGGACCTAAGTTGAAGAGGTTTCCCCCAATCCAAGTGAAAGGGGCACTCTTCCTACTGATCTTGCTCTCCTCCTTGGAGGACAAATTAGTAGGGAATCTCCCAACAACCAAGTTTTTGGCTTTATCAGCAAACCAAGGAGATATCATCGAAATGGAAAAGAGGTTTTCATATGGAAGTTAATCATCTACAATTTTCTCATCTATAGGTAATGTTAGTCTTGACAAAAAAATGGCAAACACATTCACTTTCTTTTCTTTTTCAACAATAATTAAATCAAATTATTGCAATAGTAACAACCACCTAATGATGCTAGCATTGACATCAGGTTTATTCACTAAATACTTAATGGTTTCATGATCAATGTGATTTTTTACTTTTTTTTCTAGTGATTTAGTGCCTAAACTTACTCAAAGAGTGCACCACAATGAGGAGTTCTTTTTTAGTGATCGTATAGTTAAGTTTAGCCTTAGAAAGGTTCTTACTGAGGAAATATATAGCATAGGTTAGTTTGTCTTTCACTTGTCCTAAGGTTTCTCATACAACTTTATCTTATGCATATGTGTGGATATTGAAAGGAAATGCTCAATTGGGACCCCTAAGAATGGGTGCAATGGCCAGCTTCTCCTTTAGTACTTCAAAGGCCTCTAGACATCTATCTTTCCAACAAAAGTCTAAATCTTTGGCGAGTAATCCAAACAAGGGTGAAGCCAATTTACTAAAGTCCTTACTGAACCTTCTATAATACCCATTCAATCCAAGGAAGCTTTTGACATCCCTTAGTTTTAGAGGGGTAGGGACCCTTTTAATGATGGAAGCTTTGTTGGGGACAACCCATATCCCTTATATATGGAATGGATGAAGATAGTCTGTGCATTCAAAAATACACATTTCTTAATGAAAGATTCATCTCAAAGAATTTCTTTAATACTTTACGTAGATTAGAAAGAGCTTCCTGCAAGTCACATCCATAAGAGTGATGTCATCCATGTATATCTCAACATTGTCATGAACAAGGTCAACAAAGGTACTCAGAAATGCCCTCTGGAAGGTAGTAGGGGCATTACACAAACGAAATGGAAGAAATCTATAGGCAAAGGTTCCCCAAGGCGATGTGAATGTGGTATTGTCTTGGTCCTCAGGGCTGGCTTGTATATGGTTGTACCCACTAAATCCATCTAGGAAGGAAAATAATCTCTTCCCTATAATGCCATCTAGGACTTGGTCAATGAAAGACAAAGGGAAATGGTCTCTCTTTGTAGCCTTGTTAAGTTCTCTATAATCAACAAAAATCATCCCCTTCCCATTCTTCTTAGGGCCTATGACAAGAGGGGACACCCACTCACTATCTGAAATGGGGTATATGAACCCTGCATTCAGTAGCATTTGCAATTCTTCTTTTAAAATGTCCTTAAGGGTAGGTTTTGGATTGGAGAGCAAGGAAACCTATGGAACACTCCCATGAGTCGATAGAGACCAACACATCATCAATAATGCCTTCAGGGGATACTATAGATATGTTTGTAAGTTGCAGTACTATGGTGGTTTTCCTCAAAGCTCCTTGGAGGCTGAGCTTGAGAATGATCTCTTTCATTATAACATTGATTACAATGCCAAGGTCAATCAAGGTATTAGGGACCATAATGTTATTAATGTACACATCCACTATCGGGCTACCAGGATCCAAGTACATTGGGGAGATCATCCTCCCAAGCATTAGATCATACAAATTCCCAACAACATTTATAGTTGGGGTATCCCTTCTTCTCCTCCTAGGCCTTTTGAAACGTTCTTCCTTGATAAGATTGTTGTAAATGGGAACATATTTGATGGCATAGAGAATGGGTATTTTAACACACAAGTTCTTCAATTCTCCCAGAATTTTAGCCTCTTCGGGGGTGTGCTATTTAGGTTGGATCAACCTTTCAGGGTAAGAAGGTTTTTTGGCTTAGTGGGTCTTGACCCAGGTTCAAAGTTAGTTATGCCAAACAAATCCCTACACTACTGGCCCTTTTAGCATCAATTTGTAGAGCGTGAACTGAAGTCTCACCCAAAGCAGTATGGGGGGATGCTGGAACCAAGTTTCCACACCCAAAGATCTATGTGATGTCATTTTATGCCCTAAATATGCCTTTGCGCATATCGATAAGCCCTGATGGCTTATCGATGGAACTCCCTTTAATTAGCCTCTAGACCTCCGTGAAGGTCTACAACTGACTTTCGTGGATGTTGAATAGGTGAGTCAACTTCTTATGCACATCAAAGATTACTCTTAACTTGGTAATTACTCAAAACGGCTTAAGTGTTTAATAACTTCAACATGCAACAATATAACCTTTGCATAAATAGTTAACATTAATTGCATTCATAAAACAATATAAATCAAGCAAAGTCACACATCAATACAATATTATTTCGTAAACCCCATAATCCATTACAACATAAAGTGCGTTCATTCATAACATAAGTAAAGAGATAAACACGGGTATTTTTGTAAAAATATTCTTAATTAATATTCAATTCATTGTACAGACTGAAGACCTCCTTGTGCACTCAACTGCAGGGGTTCACACACTCGGCTGTGGACTCTACTCTAGGCCTTTGCGCAAATAGCTACATAGCCTTCCTTCTACTCTAAGATTTCTACGATCTTCCTTCTACTAACCTCTTACATTCATCTTCATCTTCTATTTCTTTCCTTAGACTCTCTAAGAAACACTTATTTATACAATCTCATGGTTTGTGGACCATGGGTAGATCCTCAAAAAGCCATCTCAACTTACACAAGAAGAGTAAAATCCTTTATGGCTCTTTAACTATCTACACGCTACATGACCACAATTTGCGGATACTTTATATTTTGTACGTCAAAAATATTTTTTCCCCAAAACTTGAGCTTTTTCCCCAAAATTGACCCAAGGGACTCTAGCCCAACAGGCCCCCAACACAAAGATTGTGACTCGCCCTCGAGTCACTCAGCTGGCATAGAGATCTTATGACAAAAACCCCCCAGCCCCACTTATGCAACTGCTACCTCAGTCGCGCTCTGCATGGTTTCCTGCTTGATCTATTCCAGTAGATGCTCTATGGTTGGTCATGCACTATCTTGCTTGATTTTCTATTGCGTACTCAACAAGGTCGCCAATTTCTCCTAAATATTGGTGGAGACGTTGTAGGCCTCATCTAACCAGGGCCCCAATCTAGCCTTAAGAACAACCTCTTTCTTTTGCACTTCTTCCACCTATGAAAGCAGTTGCTTCACCTCCTGTAGCTTGGCAGGGCGTTGTGTTGTAGCAATGTTGTGCGTTGTTGCCCTCACTTCATCATATTGCTGCTGGAGCTAACAAACTTCTATATTCAAGAATTGTAGGGTGGGATCCTCCTATAGGGTCGTGACTACCTCCATAGCCTTCTCAAACATTGTGGTGCAGTCCACCACTACGGCATCCACTGTCATGACTCCATCCTTAACAACAACTTCATGTTGTTCCCTTACCTCTAATGGGGTTGAAGGCTGTGACTTGAGCTCCAATTCTATTATCTTTAGGTTCAACTCAAACTGGACTCTATCCAACTCTACCTTGGCGTCGCACATGCCTGTAGCAATTTTTTTGATCTTTTCTTCCAACAGTGCGTCCTCCGGGATATGCAGTTCCCGCACCGTTTTGCATGCTTCTTCCACTGTAGCTGCGAGCTGGGTGCTCTACGCCTGAATTTTCTCCTTGGCTTGCAACGCCTCCTATTTTACATTGAACATATTTTCATTGTTCACTCTATATTCACTGATTAGGCTTAGTGCACGTTGCTCCCAAGCTCTAAACTCTGCTGTCACACCTACCTATAGCATGCGAATGTACTCATTAGGGAGCACGGCCAGGTTGAGGACAATGTTCTTCAAAGAACTTACAATGACCTTGTCATCAACCACCTTCATGCTTAAGGATCCATTTAGGAGCGCAAATACCTGGAGATCCAGTGGTCGAACCATCTCTGCTGCCTAAGTGGTCCCCGGTGCCAAAGTCATTGATGTAGTGTTGATCTACCCTAAGCTTACCTGGATCCTACTCGTCTGAATCTACAACTTGTGCAGATCCTTCTGGATGGTACTTAGTGCTTTTTGGTGCTTCTGTTCGAACTGCTGGAATAGTTATGTCATGGTATCATGCACCTTGTTTCCTATTTCGTTGAGGTCACCATCTGTCAGAGTGATTGGATCCAGCGATGGATTTGTCGCTTTTGATTTCTTTCATGACCCTTCCTTTCCTTGTTCATTATACCTTTTGATCTAGAAGGGAGTGCTCTTCTCTTCCTGGCCACCACCTCCCTGCTCTGACTGCTCCTCCTCCTCTATTTGTGGTGAAGGGGACTTACAACTTTTCTTAGAGTCACACTCTTCCTGTTCAGCATGCTGCTTCCCAGCGCACTTTGCTTCCACCCGAGCCTTCTCCTTGGCCTCTTTTCTATGCTTCTCAACCAACTGCTGGACCTTCTACTTGGTTGCTTCCTTCTTTTTCTTTTTCATGGAATTGCTAGTGTCTGCAGCCAGTTTGGATGGAGAATGCCAATTTGTTAGCCGGTGTTTGATGGTTTCTTGAATGATGTCATCTGTGGCCAAGTAAGGGAGGTCAAACCATTTATGTTGCAGATACTTCCATGCCCTGATGTACACAATATGGAAATCGGATTTGATAGAGGTGATTGAGTACCCACATGGCTTCTTTACTAGTTTGAAATTCTCCTTCATCTTTTCAGCGAGGTCACGCTCACTTTTCTTTCTGCCAAACCCCTTGGCCAGATTCAACCCTGAGTGCAACAACAGCATGATCCGATGGATCAGCATATTAGTGATAGGGATCAGTGTGCTTAGCCACAAGCATTCTTCATGCACCAGGGTCAACAACTATTTCATCACTATGAGGCTGATGTTGGAGCGGTGGTAGTGGGGCACCTATAATAGGTTTAGCAACCCTCACTAATTCACTCCACGAATCCACTCCACAAGCTCTAGTGCGGTGAAACTTGATTCCTTGTAAAATACCCTCTTCATGTATTTTCCTGTTGCCACATGGGGGAACCTCTCGTGGTCCATCGAATCCCAGTCCTCCATATCTAAATGTGGAATTCGTGTTAAGCGCGGACCTTCGAATGTAATGCTCTCCAGCAATAGGGCTGTGTGGATCAAGAGCTTCTCTATGTCTAGATCTTTGGTGATTTTTACTTTTACCTTGTGCGGAGGGATATAATCCAGAAACTTAGATATAGGATCCACCCCCTCGATGCTTATGTCCTCTACACCCTCTTCGGCCTCCAAATCCACCACTTTCCCCTTATCCTTTGCCCTCATTTTTTATTTCTTCTTGTCTTGGGTAGCAACATGCTGACTTGATGAATCATGCACTGGAATGGCTTATTTTGCTTATCTTTCTTGGGTTTGGGAACTTCTCTTACTAGTGTAGGCTTTGGCCTAGGAGACCTCGACACCATAGGCATAGTAGTTGGAGCCTCCATGCTCATTACCTCTGGAGAATCTTCCTCAGAGGTGACAACTCCTCCAGTACTAATAGCCTCTCCTAATCTAGACATCATGCTGAGAATAAACCGTTGGGTGTCCTCACGTAACTTATCAAATATAGAACTAGCAACCAAATCGGTGAAAACCTTGGGATTCTTAAACAATCGACAGCTCAAAATAGAAATTGTAAGGATGCAAAGTGTTTTTCACTGGATGGCCACATGTAATTTATAGGCGAATTCAAATTCAAATTCGACTGTTCCCCCTAAAATTCATCCATAAATGCTGATTTGGTGGTAGATTTCCAAAGATTTCACTCTTAAATTCAGCTTTAAATGTTGTCCCCCGCTCCTCTTAACCATCTCCTCATTGTCAAATCATAAATAGTGACTGTAACGGTCACTTTTTGACTTTGTTTCATGATCTCTCCCCCTATATCATAGCTCCCTTCACGCTTCTTCTGGTACTTTGACATAATCCTATTTCGCATAGCCCCATTGTTGCATAGCTCTACAACCTAAGTAGTGTAGTTCATAGTCCCTCACCTCCTTGCAGTTGCTTGGAGTTCTAAGACTATGCTACTGTCATCTAGCCATTGGGATGGATACCTCGTATATGGCTTCCATCAACTTCCATTTACCCTTCTCGGAAATGGGTCTCCATTCAACTTCACGAGTTGAACTGCTCCACCATCGGTAATCTCTTTTATAACATATTTCCCTAGCTAGTGCATCTGAAGTTTTCCTGGAAACTTATCAAAATTACTAACATATAATAAAACCAAATCATTTACCTTGAAGGTGCATAGTTTCATGTGTCGATCGTGCCAAGATTTTTTGCATTCCTTCTGAACCTCCTAACGGAATCCAGCCAAAAATCTATCTTCCTCGAGCTCTGTTAGTTGCGCAAGCCTTTCTTTTAAGGCTCTGTGGTCGGCCATTCCTCTAAAAGACACTATGCATAAAATAGGCATGATATACTCCATAGGCATGAAAACTTCCACATCATAGACCAACCTAAAAGTTGTCTAACCAGTAAGCTTTTTACAAGTAGTTCTATAAGCCGATAACATTGCTAGTATGCACACGTCCCAATCAGTCTACCGTCCATTGCACACCTTTGTTAGTGCATTCTCCAATATCTTATTAAAAGCATCAACCATTCCATTGGTGTGAGGATGATATGGCGTACTCTTCTGGTGATAAACCTGTAACTCTTTTGTTAGTGCACTGATCGTTTCATTGAGAAAATGCGTACTGCGATCACTCATCAAAATAGTCAGGCAAACAAACCTTGTCAACACATATTCAAACAAGAATTTCATTGTTGTTTACAGTCTTTCATTGGCTATGCCTCTGCCCATATGGTCAAATATTCAGCTGCATTGATGATATACTGCGCACCTGTCTTCTTTCCTAGACACTAAATCGGTTGTACAAAATCAATTGCCCACTTCTCTAAAGGCTACAATGACACCTGCAAATTTAGAGGTGGCTCATCCCTTTGTGATGGCTTGCCCATTCTCTGACATGTATCGCATGCCTGACAATATGCTTTAAAGTATTTATGCAGCGTCAACCATGACAACCCAACGTACAAAATCTTATGTGATGTTTCTTTTCCTGCATAATGCCCTCCCGTAGCTCCTCCATGAGCTTCAGCAAGGATACTGTTCCATTCAAAATTAGGCACATAACGTCTAAGTATCTCATCTAATCCCATTTTATACAAATGGCCTGTGATCATAGAGAAATATGTCACACGCACCACCAATTCTTTCTTCTGCTGACTAGTGTATCCTTCTAGAGCTGTTCGTCTGGTCAAGAAATCGATAATAAATATGAAGTGATTATTTGTTATGCGTACCATGAAGAGTTACACATCAGGCAGTCCTTCCTCCACATTGGTAGGCTCCTCTCCTGTTTCAATGTGCGATATATGGTCTGGCCCTGCATTCAATTGCCCTGGCTTCACAATTACCTCAAAATCATATTCTTGAAACAACAACAGCCATCTGCATATTCTCCCCCCCCCCGCCAACACAACTTATTGACTAGATACTTTAATCCAGAATGGTCTGTGTACATCTTGAAATGTCCACCTAGAAGGTAATGTCTAAATTTTTGGAGTGCATATAATGTTGGCTTGATGGGCCCTGACCCAGGTTCAACGTTAATTAGCCAAGCAAATCCCTACACTACTAGCCCTTTCAGCATCAATCCATGGAGCACGGACTGAAGTCTCACCCAAAGCAGTAAGGGGGGATGCAGGAACCAAGTTTCCACACCTAGATATGGTAGTGATGTCGCTTTATACCCTAAACCTACCTTCACACAGGTCAATAAGCGTTTAGGGCTTATCGATATACTTCTCTTGTTCTTCCTCCAAACCTTCACCAAGGTCAATGATCATCCTTTGCATAACCTAGATAGGTGGATCAAACATTCGCGTGCCTCTATAATTACTCTTTACTTGTGTTTTTACCTAGATTAGCGTAAGTATTGAATAAATTCACATGCGTTAAGATGATCTTCGCTTAAACAAATACTATTACTTGCTTTCATATAACAAAGCAAAACATATGGATTCATGCATAAATACATCATTTAAACATAAACCCAGTATTCATCATAACTTAACCATATGTAGAAGTAAAACAAACCATACACGGATAATTCCATAATAATTCTCTTTATTTATGCTTCAGATCTTCTTTACAAACTCTAACCGCCTTGCGCACACTGCTGCAGGGGTATGCACACTTAGCTGCAGACTTCTACCCTAGGCCTCTGTGCACACAGCTGCAGAGCCTCTTTCCTACACTGAGACTCTTTGCTCTTAGCTCTCACAGGCCCATTACATAAAACATAACTAGACTCAACTAAACTAAACTGACCAAAAAACTACCTTAGACTCCTCTAAGACTTCCATTTTTATACAATCCCATGGTCCATGGACCATGGGTGGATCTCTCAACATCAACACAAGTTACATAAACTAAGGGTGGAAACCCTTGATTACTCTTTACATCTTTGCGCTCTATGGCCACAAAATGTGAAGAATTTACACTTCTTATACAAAAGCTTGGGCTTTCTACCCAAAAACTTGGGCTTTTAACTCCAAAAATGACCCTAGGGGACCCACTCCCAACAGGCCCCCAACACAAATATGTTGACTTGCCCCCAAGTCACTCTATTGGCGTGGAGATATTATCGCGAAGACCTCCCAGTTCCACTTGTACCACTGCGACTTCAAAAACACATTGTGTCACTACCTGCTTAACGTATTCCACCAGCTACTCCGTTGCTAGTCCTGCATTATCTGCCTTGATTTGCTACTATGTTGTCTCCAGGTTCGCAAAATTTCCTTCAATGGAGGTTGTGAGAACATAGGCTTCATCTAGCCAAGGCCCCAGTTTGGCCTTTAGTACTGCGTCCCTGCGATGTGTTGCATCGACCTATTACTTTAGTGCCTTTGCTTCCTATAGCTTTGCCAATCTCTGTGTGATGGCAACATTGCATGCCATCGCTTTGATGTCATCGTACCTCTACTGCAATTCCCTCGCCTCGGTTTCTAATATGTGAAAGTTGGGATCTTCCTACAGGTTGGTAACTACCTCGAGCGACTGTTCAAAGAGCACAGTGCAATCCTTCACTACGGCATCGATTGTTGCAACTGCATCTTTGATAGCTACCTCACGCTGCTCTTTGACTTCTGGTGGAGTGGAAGGTTGGGCCCTCAAGTCAAGCTCTGTGATCTTAAGGTTTAGCTTAAACTAAACTTTAGCTACCTCTATCTTGACATCGCGCACACCTGTAGTGAGCTTCTGAATTCTAGCATCGGCCAACGCATCCTGTGGGATATGTAGTTCTGGAACAGTTCTACATGCTTCAGCTACCACGGTTGTGGTGTTCTCGTTCTTCTCCTGAATATTCTTAAGGAGATCGACCACAGAAGTCTTTTCCATAAACATATGGGCATTGTTCACTTTTTGTTTGCTGATCATATTCAGCGCATGCTACTCTCAGGTCTGAAGTTCCGCAATCACACCATCTTGCAAGGTGTGAAGGGCTTCACTTGGAAGCCTGGCCAAGTTCAACCCAACCTTTTTTAGAGCAATGACGGTGGCCCTGTCATCTTTCGCTTCTATAGTCAATGCTCCATCCGACAGCACAACGACGCGAGGGTCCATAGAGAGAACCATCTCCACTACTTCTGAGGTTCCTAGTGCCAAACTAGTTGATGCCACGTTGCTCCGCCCTACACCGGTCTGAGAAGCCTGGCTCTACAACTCACGTAGACCTGTCTAAATGGCGACCAGGGCTTGTTTCTACTGCTGCTCAAACTGCTGCAACAGTTCCATGGTCGCATCCGTTACTGTCTCCCCGATGTCATTCATATCACCTTCCATCAAAGTGATTGGGTTGAGCGATGATTTACTGGCCTTGGACTTCTTCTGCGACCCTTATTTTTCCTGCTCCCTAGTGCACTTAACCCGGAATGGAGTAGTCTCTCGGTCTACACCACCTTGTCCTAATTGTTGCCCATGATCCTCCATTTGTGGCGAAGGAGACTTCTAACTTCTATCAGAGTCACACTCTTCCTCTTCTTCCTTCTCATATTCCTTCTCCTTAGCAACATGCTCTGCTTTAGATTTGTCATCAGCCTCCTTTTTCCTCCTGTCGGCCAACTATTACATCTTCAATTAGGCCACTTCCTTCTTCTGCTTTCCTTTGGACTTGCTAGATCCTGCAGGTAAATCTGAGGCTTTGTGACTCTAATGGCCAGCAATCGAGGATCACTATGATTGGATCATTTGTCATGAGGTATGGAAGGTCATACTATTTCTTCTCAGCGTCCTTCCATGCCCGCATGGAGACACAGTAGAAGTCTGCCTTGAACTCCACATATTCTGCCAACTGCTCAAAGACAATTGGTGATAACGTGGCTTGTGTTTTATGGTAGTGCGGATGCCTAATTCCATCAGTACCTAGAATATCTTACTATCCTTGACCCTTTCGGGGTCCTTTGTGGCCCAAAGCAAAGCGGAATGTGTTGCTTCTAGGAGATCCAATGCGATCAAAGGAAATTGACTTTCCTCTGGTAATTCCCACATGACCAGTACGATTGATAGCAAAATCCATGCATAATGGAAGGTCTTACTTCGGTCTTGTGCTTCTCTAAAGTTTGTGAGGAACTCACTGCAAAGGTAGCATGCCCAGTTGAATTGTACGTCCTTTGCGCAATGGGCCACTAATGACACAACTAGTGCCAGCACTTCATTTGCATGACACTTCCTCATTATTTTCCGAGCTAGAATCTAGGTGGCTACCTTAAACTCAGGGTTAGTTATGCTGGAAATTGAGTAGCCGCGTGGCTTCATGGAAATCTTGAACTTATCCTTCATTCTTTCGGTGAGGTCACGCTCGCCTGTCTTTCCACCAAATGCTTTGGATAGATTTAGCCCCGAGTGTCATAGGAATGTGATCCTATGGATTAGCATACCTATGATTGGTATCGATTCTCCTAACCATAGGCACCCATCATGTACCAAGAATAACAAATGTTTGATTACTATTAAGGTTATGGGTGTGGGGTTGTAATGCGACACCCATAGCAAGTTCAACAAACCATCCTTGTCCACCCCTTTTATCCACTATTTCGTCTCCAGTTCAGTAGCACCAGAGTTTTATAGAAGACACAGTACATAAATGTATTAGTCGCCAAGTGGGGGAACTACTCAGTATCCGCCAGGTTCCAATCCTCAAGTTTTAAATGGGGGATGCACGACAGGAATGATCCTTTGAACGTGATCTTGTCTGGAAGCCATGGTGTGTTGAGTAAAAATTTTCCCTCATCTAGGTCCTTCGGGACATTCACCTTGCCTCGGCATGGAGGAATGTATTCTAGTAGCTTTGAGATAGGGTATACACCCTCAACATCAATTTCTTCTACACCCATATCAATTTCTTCTACATCCTCGTCAAGTTCTAGGTTTATGACCTTACTCTTCTCCTGAGTGGTGGGCTTCTCTTTCGTTTGGTATTTCTTGGGCGATGTGCACACTGCTTGTGTCACTTTCTTCTTATCCTTCCTTGTCTTAGGACCCTCTCTGGTTAGCGTAGGCATTGGCCTCGGTGACCTCGGTGATTTTGGCACTTCAGCAGGAACCTCCACACTCACGATCTCTAGGGAAGCTCCCTCAGATGCCATTGATCTTTCAGCACTTGCGGTTTCTATGGGCGCCAACATGAGGCTAGTAAGGAGCTCCTGGGTTGCTTTAGGCAAATTTTCAAATATTGAACTCACTACCAAAGCCTCAAAACTCTCAAGGTTCATGTGCACCTGATAGCTCAACACCTTAATTCCCAAAATGCAAAGTGTTTTTCATTGGGTGGCCATCTGTAATTTATAGGCAAATTAAAATTTGAATCTGACCGTCCCCCCCAAAATCTGCTCACAAATGCTAGATTAGGGGTATATTTTCAAATATCTAGCTCTTAAATTCCAACTTAAATGACACCCCTTGCTCCACTTAGCCGTTTTTCCACTGTCAACTCATGAAAAGTGACCATAATGGTCACTTTCTGGCTGCCCTGCATGGTCTATCCTCCTATAGTGCATCTCCCTTCACGCTTCTACTGATACTGTGATGTTTCTCCTTTCCACACAGTCCCCTCGTCGCACAACTCTACAACCTGGGTAATGTAGTTTATAGTCTCGTGCCTTCTTTCAGGTTCCTGGAGCACTAAGACTGTGCTTCCCCCATATAGTCGTTTGGCTGGATCCCTAGTGTATGGATTCAATCAACTACCATTTACCTTCCCTGGAAATGGCTCTCTATTCAACTTCACCATCTAACCTACTCCACCATCGGTAATCTCCTTGATTACATAGGGCCCTAGCCAATGCCTCCGAAATTTTCCTGGAAATTTATCAAACTTGCTATCATATAATAACACTAAATCATTTACCTTGAAGCTGCATAGTTTGATATACCGATCCTGCAATGCATTTTCGCACTCCTTTTGAACTTGTTGATGGAATCTAGCCAAAAATCTATCCTCTTCTAGCTTTGTCAATTGCGCGAGCATTTTTTCCAGGGCTCCATGATCCACCATTTTTGTAAATGCCTCTATGTGCAGACTAGGTACAATGTACTCCATCGACATCACAGCTTCTACGCCATAAACCAGCCTAAAAGGCATTTGTCATGTCAACCTTTTTCAAGTTTTCCTGTAATCCCATAGCACGGTGGGTACAAGCACATCCCAGTCATTTCTTTGTACATTGAAAACCTTCATCAGTGTGTTCTCCAATATCTTATTAAATGCTTCAACTGTTCTTTTAGCTTGCAGGTGATAGGGAATACTCTTTTTGTGATAAACTTGGAATCCCTCCATCAACGTGTTAATCATATCATTAAGGAAATGTGTACCATCATCAGTCATCAAAATTTTCGGGCAACCAAACCTAGTCAGTACATACTCAAAGATGAACTTTTCTTCTATTCCCCCAGTAGAGTCCTTCACACACTGCACCTCTGCCCATTTGGTCAAATACTCCATTGTGGTGATGATGTACCACACACTTGTATTCTTTCCTGGAGGCTAAATTGGTCCCACAAAACCAATTTCCCACTTCTCAAATGGTATAATGACAGTTGCGGATTCAGAGGCAGCTCATCCCTCCATGATGCCCTGCTTTTCCTATGACATGCATCACATGCCTTACAATAATCCTTGTAATCCTTATGAAGCATCCACCACCACAACCTAGTGCATAAAATCTTCCGCGTTGTTGTTTTTCCTTCATAATGTCCTCCCGCAACTCCTCCATGAGCTTCAACAAGAATGTTGCTTCGTTCAAACTCAGGCACATAATGTCACGGTATTTCATTCGACCCCATTTTATATAAGTGCCCTGCAATGATAGAAAAGTCTACCACACACACCACCAACTCCTTCTTTTGTTGACTAGTATACCCCTCCGGAGCTGTCCCCATCGTCAAGAAGCGTATGATATCTGCAAAGTGATTGTCTGTGACACGCACAGCAAAGAGTTGCACATCAGGCAGACCTTCCTCCCAATTAGTAGGCTCCTCTCTTATTTCAATGGGCAATAGATGATCCGATCTAGAATTCAATCGTCCTGGCTTCACAATAAATTCAAAATCATATTCCCGGAACAACAACAAACATCTACATATATTCCCCCCCCCCC
>APFE030321086.1:189754-222436 GCA_000404065.3 Pinus taeda
TAATTTTCCATAAGTTGGTTATTTTAGAACTTGTTTATGTGCTTTGCTCCAGATTGGTTTATGGTTGATGTGTGATGATTTATTTTATTGAATCTTAGTTTCTTCACCACTTTAGTAGGATGGAATAACAAGGTGTTCAAGTTGAACACTCCTTCTGTTAAATTGGTGGATTGAAACTAGGTTTTCCTTGATTACATGCAAACAGTTTTTCTTATGAATTTTCAATCTTCAATTGATAGCATTATGGTGAATGAATTATGATGGGAAATACAAAAGGTATCTTAAGTTAAGAGCCTCCCTTCATTGATGATTTTTCCATCTTAAGCTATAGAGAGCTCGTAGTTTCTAATTTCTATTCATCAAGTAATAATTGAGGAAGAATTGGAACTCTTAAGTTAAGAGCCATTTCAGCTTTCCTTCATTGCAAGGTGAATTGAAATTATTAATGTAGGCTATATTTGTAATATGCACTTCTTTAATCTTCAAATTTTATCTTCTAAACTTGATTATATCTGATATCCATATACAGTGGATTTGCCTCCAAGTTTTACAAACCCGGATTGATAATTAAATACTTGTGTTAATTTAGTCAATAAATTAGCCCAACATTTTGGCGATGTTGCCGGGGAGGTAATTATCAGCATAATCAAATAGAAGATAAACAAAAACACTAAAAATTTAGCTAGTATACATTTCTCTTAGTTATGTTCCTTTATGCCTAGAAATAGAGATCCTAAAATTAGGTTTCGAAAACAAAACCCCCCAACAAAAACATAAAATAAAAAAAACAAAACTACCAAATCCATTTTCAACGACAAGATGATGTTAAAGAATAGGTTACAACACTACTCCATTCTTCAACATTATTTCTCATCAAATCTTTATGATCAAATAAATTTTCATGTCCAAAATTTCATTAAAGTATATTTTTCAAATTTGGATATGAGTTTACTTATGATCTTGTTACGAAAATGGATGCACTGGAAATTCTCTTATACTTGAGAGAATGAATTATTTTTCTAAAATAGAATAGGATAGAATAGAATAAATAAACAAGTAGAATGAATTCAGAATAAGACTTCCATAATAAATTTGTTTCAAACAATTTCTTCAAATCATTATTCAATATTCATTTGAAAGGCCTACATGGCAAAATGCAGTAAGAACAAGCCTATTTTGGGTAACCATATAGGATCATTCTAAAATAATGGTTTATTTTACATATCTCTTAAAATCTAGTTTTGGAATCCATTTTGAAGTTTTCAATTCATATCACAAATAAAAATGTGATCAAAATCAAAACTAGGTCTCAAGTGACATGTTGAGGATAGAGTTAGTACAACCTATATTTGAAGTGTCTAATGGAAACATTTTTATCTGAAATTCATAGGGAGGATATCCCTTGGCATCTAGTTTCCAAATAAATTTGAATCACTTAATTCAGGTATCATATGAAAAAGTTATTCTTGAAATACTAACAGCTTGTCGAAAAATCTGCAAGGTGACAATTCTAGGCCTTGACTGTTCATTGGCATATTTGGAATACCAAATCATCTTCTTTTCAAAACCTGTTTATATGGAAGATATATATTCAAGTCTAGTTTAAGACACAATTTTAATAATCCCATTTGGATATGAGATGAAGAAGTTATGCCACATTTAGTGACTGCATGTCTTCAAAACATCGTAGTAAAACTCTGCCTCCTAGGTCTGTTCATCACCAATTTCTTGATATCAAGACTAAGAATTTTTAAAACCTGTTTCTACTGGAAATAAAAAAATGAATCTAATTTAATCTCCAAGTGGAATCACATTGATCTGATCTTTATCGAAGAAGTTACGCTTCAAACAGTGATTGTTGGTCTAGTTAAAAATTAACAAGCAGGTCTATCAAACATGGCACTCCTTATAATTTTTACCATATCATTTTAAAGCATTTTGAAAAACTATTTATACAGGAGGTAGCCATCTGAATTCACTTCAACTTGGCTTTGGAATCACTCTAATAGGATATCAAACGAATATTTTGTAAACAAAATACTGCTAGGAGGTCTAAGCTGGCCACCATTCCTCAAAGGGGTAAATAAATGCATTATGTTTGTTTATCATATTTGGACTTGTTTTCTGAGCAATGCTTGTAATGATTTACATGTTTATTGGAAGAAGAGAGACTGTATACCTCTCTTCCTCCATCATCTAATGATGTATTGCAGGCAAGTGCTATGTTTTTGCAGGTCATAAGAAGAATGAAGGAGTGAACTCCATGGATGAAGAAATTTTCAAAAGTCAAATTCATATTTCATAATATGAATACAAATGTTCAAGTCAAAGCAAAGTTAAAATTCACCTGATGTTGAGTTCATTCAACGAAGATCAAACTCT
Organism: Pinus taeda; assembly: GCA_000404065.3. Taxonomy (NCBI): domain Eukaryota; kingdom Viridiplantae; phylum Streptophyta; class Pinopsida; order Pinales; family Pinaceae; genus Pinus; species Pinus taeda. The sequence continues at coordinate 192,137 of APFE030321086.1, forward strand.
TGAAGCTTGCTCTTAGATGTTGACCAACAACACCAACGAACCCTACAACATGATCGAGATCAAGGCAAAAAGACATGAAGCTAATCATTAGAAGAAGCAGCCAAGTTCAATACCATGTCAAGTCACATCAATATTAAAAAAAAAAAGCCTTTCATATTGAATTCATATTGCTCATGATTTGACCCATCATCCATACTGTATGTGAAGCTCCGCGACCATGAATGTTGAAGTCCAAGACTTATTATCTATCCATTTACTACTATCTCATGACTTCAATATAACCTATTTTCAAAAGTTTTTCATACTTCCCTACTCCATTACACCCCACCTCCATCTAAAAAAGAAAAAATAGAAAAAGATCAAAAATAATAAAAGAGTTTGGTTGTGAAAATCCGTGAAAGTGGCACAATACAAACTCGAATTCATATTGGAAAACCAACTTGCTTGGCCAATATGAATTCTCTATTTTGTTTTACCATTTCTTCAGTTTGAGTTTGCATGAATCATTCTCCAGAATAAACAAGACTTGAGGACAAGTCTTCCCATCAACAAGGGGGGAAGGTTCACAAAAATAAACTTAGTTGTGCAGCTGAATTGACGACGGAACTTGTATTGTTGGCAGTTGGGACCTGAAATATTTTTGAAATCAATTGCAGAGGGACCTGAAATGTTAGCAAAAACATGTATATATTGCATCAAAATGTACATGACAAAAGGGACCTGAGTTATCATGAATCAATTGCAGAGGGACCTGAAACGACATCAACAATCAATGGACCAGAATCAATGCAGGATGCTAGAACATGAAGCATAAATAAGCTCTATCTATCTACGATATTTGATCCAGAAAACTTCATCCAATATTGTTAAAGAACAGCATCATGCATCCAATACTATAGGGAAGTACAAGAATAGTAAGTACAAAATTTTGCTCTTGTAAATTCACATTTTTGTAGAAATTTTTAGACTTTGTTGAAATTGAGTTAATACCTGAATGCATATTTTATATTCAGTACATTTTCCTCATTCTATACCCATTATCCTATATTCTACATTTTCATTTACCCTATACCTAATCCAATGTACATATGTACATTAATTCCATAACCCTAACATTTCATAACCCTAAATATCATTCTCTATTTACCTATATTTATTTTCTACATTCCATATCCATTTCATAAACCCTAACCCAAAGTATTTTTCCTCTAAGAAAAAAGGATCAAAGTGAGAATTTAATAGGTTGAACCTGCACAAACAAACCAAGTAATTAGCATCATGGAAGTAATTTTAAACATGACCTAAAAATGGTCATTTTAAAATTAAGGAAATCATTGCAATACATATGGAATATCAAACAAAAAAAATTGAAATGATATGATTCAATAAGGTGAAGTTATAATGGCAGATTGCATACAATATGATGGCAAACCTTATGGAACTATGCAACGATATCAAGCATATGGTAAAGGGTGAGCAATATCAAACATGCGCATTGTTTTTAATGGAAATGCATCAACAAAGGCAATATTTCATAAGGAAATATATGCATATAACAAATAACAAATATATGTTGCACATATGCGTTATATTGAAACATATTAAACCATTTGCATATAACAAATATATGTTGCACATATGCATTATATTGAATCATATTGAAAGGCACAACAGTTTGTGAATTCATTTAAAGCTTGCATGAAATGATATTAGGCGGGGGATATGATTCAAACAGGCTTTCAAAAGTTGCTCAAACCTTTGATGGGCATGATGGTAAGACGGCAAAGGGTAAGGTTATAAGTAGCAAATATGTGCCATTATATCGAAATAATTTATGAGTGCATGGTTCATGTGAGAAGGGATGAATGGCGAACAGCCGTAGGTAATGGCGAAAATAAAAAATAAAACCATGGTTTATTTTTTTTACAACAGTCATGGCAAAATGAGTTTGTATGCAGAAGGACAGCCACGATATGGATTGAACGACGGCTTCAAATAAATTAAGTATGAATGTCGGATGGTGTCAACATCACAATGAAAATAATAAGCACAGTTCCAATTATCATTTTGATGGTTATGCATGGCGTACTAAACGACAGTGAAATGGTCAAAAACATTTTTTTATGATCAAGCAATGTGAATGGGTCAAAACGTTTTTAAAAAAACACAAAGAAAAATCCCACGTTGCAGCACAACAAATCAAATAAAAATAGTGAAAACCCTGTACAGCTAATGGTAAAAACATTTTGCAGAGAAAAACCCTGTGCGTATTAACAGAGAAAAGCTCTGCCATTGATGCTCAGAACCATAAATTTGAAAGAAGTGAAACATTTTGACAGTGGAGGATAAAAATAGCATGCTGAGTCCGTGGAGAAATAAGTAGGTAAATAGCGCCAATTAGTTGTCCGGAATCTCGGGAAAGTTCAGGTAAAAATGGGATTTGATTTTCTTTAGATTGCAGAGGTAAAGTCGGGATCATGATTGCCGAACTCTTTCTTAAGAATTTTCTGTCATTTATTTAAATTTCATTTATGCCCCCAGCCAACATGCTAAGGCATTGAAACAAAGATTGAGGAGATATGGGTAATGTGGAGTGCCACTAAAATAGTCCACGAGTCGAGCAAGTAGCCAGGTAAACGCCGAAAAATTGCCATGATTCCAGGAGGTTATAAATGCAAAGTTTAGATAAACTAACAGTGAAGTTAATGAAATTAAGAATAAACGGTCATGCATTGCCAATAAAAGGTCTGTTCATAAAATATTAATTGCATAAACGAAGGTTTTTGAAAAAAAATGGAGCACGTAACTTGTGTAAAACAGACAGTTAATTACACCTGTGCATACAATCAAGCAGTTCTATCAAATCCATTTTGATGCATGAAAATGCATAAATAAAACGGAATACTTGGGTTTGTATTGCGTGTTTTTAATACACAAACAAAGCAGGGGTTTATATTGGTCATTGGAACAGTGAATGGAAAATTGTCATATGTCGATTGATATGATGAAGATTAGGCTTGCATAAGGATTTATACAGAGAACATAATTTTTCCTTCTTTCTTTTTACACACAGTGGGCAAAATGCATTTCATCCATGTACGGTTTGTATGAGCCATTTAAATTCGCTATTGTTTTTCAAAGTTTCTATAAAGGCCAAAGTCATTGAAATGTGCTGATGTGTTTCAAAGTTTTCATATATATATGAGGCCAAGAGCTATGTGATTTTCAAGTTTTTATATAGACATAAAGGCCGAGCCATTTGAGGAAATGCATTGCCTGTTTTTAATGACTCTATATACACAATGAATGCGCTGCTTGATTTTGGTTACAGTATATACACAGTGCAGGGTGTTAGCATATAAGGAGCAGAAGCACAATACCTTGAGATTACATTAAGATAATTTTCTTATGTATTTCCATTTCAAAGAAGAGCTCAGTTTTTTTACAAGAGGTGTTTTTTCCTACAAAGGGTAATGATTTAAAAAAGCAGTGTCGTGAGATAGCAATCAAACAAAACTTGCAATTCAATTGTTTTAAAAGAGCATAAACAAGAGGTAAGCACAATGCTGGAGAAACATTTGAAGAAAAATTGATTGCAAATTGAATGATCATTCAATCTCAGGGATGCATTTCAATTTTGAGAAGCTACTATTTTTCGTTGCTTTTTCTGAGCAAAATAAACTAAACTTTGAAAAATGAAAACATGGGTATTCTTCAGAACGAGCATAATTAAGATTTATATGAGCAGTTTTCTCAAATTCATTTATATTTGGGATATTTTTATGGTTCTTCCAACCCATATTTTGCAGATTGCATGGGTAAATCAGTGACTAAATTTAAAGTGAATGCCTAGACATAAAAAAAAATTGCTTCACCTAAGGAGATGTAAGGGAAACTAAATATTGGATCCTTTGAGTAAAATTTTTGATTTGAGAGGGACATGGATCCTATGTCAGAATGTATTGCAAAATTCAAGTTTTATTTGTCGTCTGAAGTTGCTCATCTAGAATGATATATTGGTAAGGAATGTCATCCACAAGAAAAGAGAAGAAGTACATGAGAGCATAGATATCCTTTTTACTGGTAGCTTCATCTTCAATGGGACAGAGCCACAGGTACATCAGCAGATCAGTCAGCATAGAGAAGTAAAAGGTCAAAAGGCAGAAGCAAGCATGAGGACATGCTTGAAGATCAGCAAGGGGGAGATGTTGGCCCTCAGTTTTGGTCTATTTTTGCTTAGGGAAACCTACTTAATCCTTATATTTTCCATCCATTTTCCATCACATCCATCTCATTTTGATGTATTTTATGCATATTCAGGTGTTTAATTTTAATTTTTCAATTTCTAGAAGTTTTTATGAAAATTGATTTTCAAGTGCAATTTTGGACTGAATCATAAATTCTCGTAATAGCTATGTGGATGACATGTTTGCAGGACACTTGGGCTCGAGTTTGATGCATGGATGGACAGCTTGGGAACTAGGACTAAGCTAGCTCCACTTGGTTTGGTCAGAACAAGCTTTATTAGGCCCAGTCAAGGCTAGTCAAACATGACTAGTCACTAGAAAATCCCTAGGAAATAGGGCAGTTTTGAGATTTTATGGGATTGACCATATTTCTTGGGATGAACTGGATGAGTTCGACTTAGATAGGTGGATATGAGTAGATATGAATGTTAGAGATAATATAGATTAGTTTGTTTCATTAAACCTCTATTTAAAGCCAAGACTTTGATGGCTTTTGTAATGGAATTTATATGTAACTTTTGTACAATTTGAGTTGGGAACTAATTTGAAGAACTTGTTTCATTCCAATTTGTTGTTCATGCTTGGTTGATTTACTGACGTTGCTGTAGCTGAGATTTCTTCAAGTGTGCAAGGCAAGGGTGGAGGGCCCCCACTCCAAGCTAAGTACACTTCTTTGTTAGACTAGTTTAATTTTCCATAAGTTGGTTATTTTAGAACTTGTTTATGTGCTTTGCTCCAGATTGGTTTATGATTGATGTGTGATGATTTATTTTATTGAATCTTAGTTTCTTCACCACTTTAGTAAGATGGAATAACAAGGTGTTCAAGTTGAACACTCCTTCTGTTAAATTGGTGGATTGAAACTAGGTTTTCCTTGATTACATGCAAGCAGTTTTTCTTATGAATTTTCAATCTTAAATTGATAGCATTATGGTGAATGAATTATGATGGGAAATACCAAAAGTCTCTTAAGTTAAGATCCTCCCTTCATTGAGGATTTGTCCATCTTAAGCTATTGAGAGCTCATAGTTTCTAATTTCTATTCATCAAGTAATAATTGAGGAAGAATTGGACCTCTTAAGTTAAGAGCCATTTTAGCTTTCCTTCATTGCAAGGTGAATTGAAATTATTAATGTAGGCTATATTTGTAATATGCACTTCTTTAATCTTCAAATTTTATCTTATAAACTTGATTATATCTGATGTCCATATACAGTGGATTTGCCTCCAAGTTTTACAAACTCGGATTGATAATTAAATACTTGTGTTAATTTAGTCAATAAATTAGCCCAACAACCACGAGCGAAAATATTGTTGGAGCGTTCTTCAACCAAAAATGCATTATAGTATACTGGAAGCATCCCCACTCCATGGCGAAGGTCATCTTACTTCTATCCTTCAGCATGATCTTGATTTGATGGTACGCTGAGAACCCATTTGTTAACGAATATGCCTCCTATCCTCCTCCATTATCGAGCACTTCATGAGTGAATGAAGTTGGAAAGGGATCATGTACACAGGCATCATTCAACTTCTTGAGATCTATGCATATCCTTATTTCATCCTTCTTCTTCTTTTCCTGAATTACTATTGGGATCACCCAATCAGACTCTTCTACTGGTTCAATAATACCCACCACAACCATTTTATCCAACTCTAAGCAGACTCTTTGCTTATACTTCAGATTAAGGCAGTAATGCCTCTACTTTATCAGCGTTGCATCCAGTTTCAATGTAATTTTCATAACTTTCAGGTCCCCTATTATCCCCTTTACGTACGATAACTTTGTAGGGAACAAGTTATGGTATTCACGGAACAATTCAATGACCTCATCTACTGTTGCATCATCCCAGTAGTCCCCAATCTTTACAAACTTCGGTTCCACCTCTGTTCCAATGTTTATTTATCTTGTTTTTGCAGCGCGTTGATATATGGATTTTCAATTTGTGGACCTACAACTTCGTGGTGACGTTCAGTCTCTGGTATATTAATGTTCCTTGAGTCCTCATCCTCTTCTTTGACAGTCACATTGTAACACTCCAGCGCGTTGCTTAGATGGGTGGTCCAATCTAGTTGAATTGAGTCCAAGGGATCCTACGTTACTCTGAAGATTGCTGCCTTAACTTCCTGTAATTCCTCATTAATATTACTTTCAAACCCATCCTCAAAGATAAATGTCATCAAGAATCCTTGTTGCAAAATGTCCCATTCTTCAGTGCCATGGTGGAGCTCTATTTCCAAGTACTAGTTCATTGGTATTACATCCGAAGTATGACAAAACAGATGCACCCATTCAGGCTGAGGCTGCACTCCATAAAACTTAGTCCATTTGGGTAGGTAATCGCATGGGTCATTCCTTCCATCTTATTTCTCTGTTAGCCATACTTGTGGTTGACCAAACCATAATCTCATCATCTTTATGTACACACGCCAATCATCAAAATTGTCTTTGTGCATACCCCACCATCTCGCAAGCACAACACACAACACCCACTCCAAGGCCTGGAAGCGATGCTTCTCTGGCTCTTCCCTTTGCAATGCATCCAAAAAGTTATCGACATTAGTTAAACCATCATAGTAAGGTATATTTCTTACCTCTGATGATACACAGTGCAATGACTCGATCATCATATTATAGCACAGTGTAGATGCTTCATGCAGTCGATTTTGCCAGTGATCCAACTCCTCATCTGAATTTGATGTGCAGGAACTTTTTCGGTCCCAAGAAATGCATCCATTTGCTGTCAGATTCACCCAATCTTGATCTCACACCATTATCTTATAAATCTGGTCCAAATCATCATCACTTTCATAATCGTGAATTGGTTCAGTGTAGCGTGATCCTTCTGCACGATCCAGGGGCACTACTAATCAGAGATCTTTCTTCTCAAATATCATCTTTTTCTTCTTCAATTTTATTACCCCATTCATGTCAGTAGCCCAATCAATCCCAAGGAGCATAGGGTAGGGATTTTTGTCATCCACAATCTCTATCACTTCAAAATCAGCCAATGAGCTTGCGCCCTCAATATCAACTATCACTCCCTGCAGTCTTCCCAAGGGGATGATTTTCCGTTGATTTTCCATTATTAATTGAATTGGAGACCACTATAGCGTAGGTCTCCCCATCCTCTTCCATGTCTATTTAGGAAAAACATTCACGTCTGACCCCGGATCTAGAATAAGTTGATCCATCTCATATTCTCCTATCTGCGTAGTGAGCCTCATCTCACGCCCCATTCTCGCCTTATGCTTACCAATCTTCTTTACTACGCGCGATCCGTTAGGAGTGTTTTCTCTTCCGGTGCACTTATTTATCAGCTCCTACAGTCCTTTCACATCCTTACCATCATGCAACAACTTCATATAGGTCTCAAAGAAAGTAGTAAGCATGGAAGGGTCCATCTCCTCAGCTGGTTTATCCTAAGTTCCTAAGGTAGAGGCCTCATTGAAGATTTTCTTTCCTTCCATAAACATTTCCCTTGTGCATTCTAAATCAAACCAAGTTTCCTTTTCTGGCACTTTGTAGATCCATTCACCTTCTTCAGGCTACTTCCCGTTATCTTTTCCAATCATCATTCCACTCCGCAGCATAATATTTACCTTAGGATCCTCCTCGCGAGGCTCAACCCTCATCATTTATAGGTTTTGATATGTCTGCAGAGGGTACACCCCCTTTTTTTGTATCTTAGCTAATAATACAGGGAAATCCTCTATCACATGGTGTTGGTTGTGTGGGGCTTGACCCAGGTTTAGCATTAGTTAGGCAAACAAATCCCTACACTACTGGCACATTGAACATCAGCTTGTGCATCGTGGACCGAAGTCTCACCCGAAGCAGTATGGGGGAATGCTGGAACCAATTTTCCACACCCTGAGATGGTCATGATGTTGGTTTAATCCTCCTATTCCTTCTTTCGCACAGGTCATTAAGTTCTATGGATCTATCTATCTAGCCATGTATTCTACCCTTCGGTACCTCCACAAAGGAGTACATTGACCTTCGCATAGCACTAACCTACGGATCAGGTACTTTCACGCTACTAGAGCAGTGTATTGTGCAGATTCCCAAATTACCCTAAGTGTATTATTTATCTTACTAAGCAATCATAATTAGCACCACGTAAACATATATTATTACTTGCATTTAATTAACCAACGTAATTTCATACAATCGCGCATCACATAAGCATTGTAAATGAAATTCATATACAATATGATAAGATGCATTAATAGGAAACAAAGATAGAGAATTTGTAGAATGCTTCTCTTTATTGATATCTTCAGATGATTACAGACTCTATCTGCCCTGTGCACACAGCTGCAGGGGTCCATGCACTCAGCCGCGGACTTCTACACCAGGCCTCTGCGCACTTAGCTATAGAGCCTCTACCTAAGCTATGACCCCAAACTTAGACTCTAAAGACTTCCTCCTTATCACTCAAGACTTCTTACTTCTCTAAAAACTACTTAGAGCTTACTTACTTAGCTCTTTTTACTTAGATCTTTACAACCGACTTTACACTTTACAAAATAAGGGAGGACAACCCTTTATGACTCATGAGACCTTTGCACTCCGTGACCACAAAATTCAAAGACTTTACAACTTTATTACAAAATTTGACCCAAAACATGGGCTTTTAGATCCAAAATTGTCCTTGGGGGATCCCGTTCCCAACACATGGTCAAACTGAGTACAACATTAGCATGACAGAGGTGTCAGGTTCGGTCAATCTCATGCATAGTGTCCTGGTCCTCCATAGTTGTAACAAATGACTTGTCCCCGACCTTTACCAGGTCCTCCTCCACCTCGGCCTCATCCACGTCCCTAATATTTGCCTCGTGCTCCCATAAAACCTTGATCCAGAGGTCGGGTTTCTACCTACACCCTATATGCATGCATTTTATACATCAATAGTTCATAACTATGGAAATTACAGTCATCATGACCCACCGATTGACATAAGTTACAGAAGAGTTGTTGCAGTGTTTGTACAAATTTATGCAACAAATGGTAATTATTTGTCGCATGTTTTCTAGCTACCTAATAGATATCACACCATAGCGCGGGCCTTATACTTGGTCCTGCTAGAGCTTTTGGCCTTAGAGGCATTGGTCCCCCTTCCATAACATAATTCATGAAGACTAGACAATGATCTTTGTCATGCCCCTAACTTTTGCACTTCAAGCATCATACTTCTTTGTGCACCTCTAGCTGACCTATTCTATCTTTCCTCAAAGTCTGAAATTCTAGGGAGAAGTTCTGCAACTATGTGTGAATCTACTGAACCCCAAAATTACCATCTTGAATCAGTGTCTCATGCAATCTGATTGCAATCTCTAGGGCTTTTGTCTGGGTTCCAGTCTTTTGCTATGACAAAGAAACCCTTAGATGAGGTAGGAGTGAAGCCACAAACCATTTGTGGTGCTGCCCATATGTAAAATTCATATTGGCTTCAAGGTTTGTGCACTTCAACCTCTGATCCAAATCCCAAGGTGTCTTTCCAGGCTTCATCATGATCTCCTTGAATCCCACAATTGACTGAGCTTCAGATTTGAGCCTGCTAAATTCCTTACTTAGCGCAATTTGAATATTTAATAATGCAGCCGTTAGATTATCAGTGTAGTACTTAATGTACCATGTTAGTGCACATTCCTGAAAAGAAGTAACCAAATTTTCTTTCTTCATATGATCATCTGTAATACCCTGAGCTTCCCATATGGCCTTCATGATGAACCAAAATTGGTTCAAGTCCTCAGTTCCTGACCCCTTGAACACAGGCAATTTTACTGAATTCGCCATATTGCATGGTGGCGGAGATGGTGGTGGTGTGGGGGAAGGCGTTTGCAGTGGAGGTGAAGATGGAGGTGGTGTGGGTGGATGGGATATTCATGGGAACCCTTGTCTTATCAGTTGAACAACGCTCTGTGGAGAAGCCTGTGCTGCTTCCTCATCATCACTCAAAGGAGGTTCAATCAAAAAGCTATATTCAGGGCCTGTTTTCTCTCTATTCTTGAAGCTCTTTCCACTTCGCGTAGCTCCAAACATCAAGGTAGCTACATAACCTGCTTTTCACACAAGAGCATATTAATCCAAGTATTTAAAGACCTTAAATACTTACCTTGCAGTCCTTTGAAGAAGTAGTTCTCTGATTCAATGTGACTGACCGAAGTATTGACACGAACTCCGTTACGAACCCTCCTATGACACAATCGAGCCAATGATCAATAGCACATGCGATCTTTTCTTCATAGGTTTCCAATCTCTACACTAATTCTGGGGTCCAAACTATCAGACCGCCAAGTCTCCACCTTCTTTAGCCATCTGCGAATTTCACAATCCACTCATATAATTCGACCAGGAAGGAAAAAAAGAATATTTCATGTATCTTTGTGTATAGATATTTGTCCAACTGTTACAACACCATTTACCACCCTTGGTATTTGTGATGCTTGGTTAATGGCCTAGGGAAACCCCTCCTTCCAGACTTGGTCTAAATATTTTAAAAACAATGTTTTATTCCCTGTACGCTACTTTTCCCTGAGATAAAAGTGTGTACACATGGGTTAGTCAATACCCAACTCGCATATATGTGTTAAAACACTTCAAAAAATTAAATTTCCTTAATTATGGGTGGATTTCATACTTTTTTCCTGTTGATTACCTCCTATTGCCCATGGTCCAACTGTTTCCCAACTAAAAGACTAATTGGGAGAAGTATAAATAGACTTCTATGGGAAGGCCTTAAGGAGGAGAAGAGATAGAGTTATTATATTGAGATTATCCTGGATTGAGTCTGAAGTATCCTTGTGCTTCAAGCACTTCCCCAAGTTTCAAGAAAGCCTTGTTTCCTTGATTGTTGATATTCTCCCTCTTGCTTGAGATATCATGGTATTGGTTATGCAAGGAGGTTGTTGAAGACTGGGACTAGATGGATCTAGAGGACGGTTCTGCTTGGAGCTGGAAGAAGAAGACTCAGGTGAATTCTCTCTGTGTTAGTTATAGCTTTCTACAATAAAAAGAAGCGTTGTCTTGTTTATGAGATTAACTGTGTTTATGCATTAAAAACTATTGTAATTCATATATGAATGTTATTTTGATGTATAACTAATCATTTTCTTATATGATATAAAGTTAGTTTCATTAAAATGATTTATCTATATACTGCTATGTATGTTTGAATTAAATAGTTTTCAGGTTTGGAGAACATCAAGAGTTGCAGAGGGTCTGAACCTTGTGGGATCTACCCGAATGAAGGACATCCAGGTATGGTCGCTCTTGCATAGTTTGGTTATTTAAGCATTTTTCCTAAGTTGTATGAGTGTTTGTTATTGTAGTTTTCTATTTCTATATTGGGGTTCCAACCCAAAGCCCTAGGGTACTTATTCTCGTAACAGAATTGGCGACTCCATTGGGGATAACAATCTTGTTATTCCTAGTCTGGGTTGTTCAGTGTCAATCAGGGATCAGTTCTTGGTTTGCTTGCTGTGACAGTATTATTTGGTCCGGTAGAATCTCAGACCTTAAGTCTGATCTTTTTTATTTAGATTTGTTTTTTATTTTTTTTGCAAAGCTTTGTATGCGCACGTTAGTCTATTTACAATAGTGTACACACGCTAGTTTATGTGAAGTGAGCCCATGTATACGCGAGTTTCCTTTATCAAAAGAATGTGTACATGCCTTTGTGCTTGAACACAGTCACGTATACCATTTTTTGCATTGTTTCTTCAAATCTCTCTACCCAGAAAGATTCATTTCTTGGTCTATTTAGTCTCTGAGTGGTCAATTTCTGTCTCTAGAATTTTATTGTTCTGTGAACTTACTGTTTTGAAGTCTCTTCCGCTTTGAAAATATTTGGCATAGGTTTTCTTTTGAGTGAGTTTTATGATTTGTGTTTTGGCACACAAGACTTCATACAAAGGTTCTTGATTGTTCTACTCCTCTAGAATAGGAGAATGTTTTCAATCTTAGTGTCAAGTTCAGTTATTGGTCTACTTGCTTTGCTTTCTGTCATTTTGTGGCCTTATACCTTTTCTTGCTTTTTGGAAGTTTTTTTTGACGAATTTGAAAGTATTTCTTTCTTGACTTCTTGGTCAGTTGGTCAAGCTCTTTGCTGCCATTTGGGTCGTTTATTACAAGTTGAATCCTTTTTGTTCAAGTTTTCATTCGTTGTCGAATTTGTAAGTTGCAAAGATTCCTTGTGCTCTTCTTTCGATTTTTGATTCTTAGTGGCATTTAGAGTGCTTTCAAAAGGTTGTTTTGATTATTTCTTGAAAAAGAAAAGATCTTAAAAAACATTGTTTTTGTTTTCTTTTGCCAAGTTTGATTTTGGTTTCTTTTGATTTTTTGAAAGTGAATTGTAAGCTTTTGGGATTTGTCCTTCTTGTTTGGAGAGGATTTTGTATTCAAAATTTGTATTCTTTTCAAACACTTAAGTTGGCTTATTAATAGTTATAAACAATTACTTTCGCTCATTTTTAGAGTAATTTGGGATCTTGCATCTTCATTCCACCTTGCATTAGGGTAGTTTTGCATTATTAAAGAATCAATAATCTTTTTAGTTTTTGTATGTGTGAAGTGTGTTTTAAGAAAAGAAAAGAGAATGTTTTTTCTTTATAGAAGTTTCGTAGAACCCATGTAGAGATCTATTTTCATCGAAGAACAAATGATTGCATTCATATAGTTAGCTTTTCATTGATTTCTTTTGCATCATACAAACACCATTGGTTTCATTTCCATTTATACCCTTGACTTAAAAGAACAGCCATTAAAAATCAAGCACTTAATAAAATAAACTAGAACATTTTTATTGTCATCAAAATACACCAACAAGTTTAGGTTTATTAGGGCCTTGGCGAGAGGAGAGTTAACTCCCCAAGGCTGCTCTAAATTATAAAACATAGAATTTTGATTAAAGAGTGAAATCCAATAGCATCAGGGAGACTAGAAAACCTCCGTGACTGGGATTAAAGAACGAGGGTCAGTGAAGATAAGGACAAGAGATACCCCCTCTCTTACTTTTCGGATCCTAGCTCACGACTGTTCTGCTTGGCTTCTGATATGAGTTGGTGACCATAGTTGCCTATCCTAGGATCCACAGAGGTGGTTGTGGAGGGGAATCCCATGGCACCTGAGGTTGACATTGTATCACATTCAACAATACTTCTGGAGGGCACCCTTGCAAAGCTTGGGGGCTTGCACTGACAAAGGCTATTGTCTGGAGGTCAGCATAACTACCTATGGTACCTTCGCTAGTAGGCCTAGGGCATAATTACCCCAGTCTATTTTCAGAAGGCCCTTATTATTAAATTTCTTGTATTTTGGTGTGCAATCCTAATCACCTGGAGTGGAAATACTTGGAAGTCATTTGATTGCTAATATCTTTAGGGACATTTTAGTGAGTGTTTTGTGCTCCTAGTCGGACTAGCTTTTCAATTTTCTTGAGTCTTTAAGTAGATTTTTTTAAAATAATTCAAAGTGGTTGAATGACCATCTCGATGGTCTCGAAGACTTTGTGGGATTTCAACTACGAGTCTAGAGCCTTCTCCTACAAGGTGTAGGAGTGATTAATCCCCCGTTTGGGGGCATTAGTTCACAAGATAGACTTACTACTAGTACAGAGTTAGAGAGGAGCACACTAGTTCTTTCTCGAGTACTCTTTTCGTCGGAAGATAGTATTGAAGTAGAAGAGCTTTCAGAGTCGGTTGCAGCTTAGAATTCTCCTCTTCCTCCTAATCATCTAGACATTTTGTTATACATTGGAACTCCAACTCATAGGCCTTTGAGCCCAGGTCCACATATGTCTATCCCTTCGATGACCATTGTTGGAAGCATGGCATCCACGATAAGTTTTGTGAGCATGTAGACTCCCATATCTATAAAAGGGGGAAAAACTATTTCCATCCCTTCTAACACTCCCAACACCTCTATATTTGGGTCTACTTCCATTCCATCCACGAGTGGAAGTTCTCAAGCTAATAAGGTATTCCTTTAGTTCCTTTGAATATACCATCAACCGCCTCTACATCCATGATGAGTGGATCGACTTCTTTCCAGGGTTTCCCATTTGGAGGTGGTCATATACCACATCCAATCCAAAAGTAGGGTCAATTCCTTTTCCTTTTACAAGTCAAGGTAGTAACCCCTTCTAGAGTTGGACAAACCCTGCGATTAGTGGGATAGGAGCTGGGAATCAATTTTTTGGCCAGCAAGGGAATGTGTTGTATTCTTTGGTTAATTCATTTTAAAAAATTTCACCTTTTTCTAACGCATGGAACCCTTATCAAGGGCTATCAAGTCCTTTCAATAATTTGTTAGGGGGTAACTTCACTAGTTACGGAGGATTTTCAGCATGAGTTGGTCAAACTTTGAATTTTGCTGGACCATAAGGATCACCCTTTGGTTGAGGACACTCTATGAGTTACTTCGGGAAACTTGGTGCCTTTCAAAATCCAGGTCATTCTTTTCAGACCTTTAGGAACCTCGCCCATTCCAGATGGAATTCCCAAGTCCTCCATGACTTCCTTTTCTGGCCACACTTAATTTTCTAGACTTAACTAAATTGACAAATGAACCAATCAGGTACAATCCGGCTTGGCCTCTGGTCCCAACTAAACTTCCATCGAATATTCCACTAAGGTAGCCTAGAACTACTTGATTGTAGAAGATCTGGCTCAAAGTCCCTGTGCTATGTTTGCATTAGAGGTATTCCAGTCATGTCTTGCTCAGAGAAGTGGTTTTCTTTCAGCAATTGGGGTAGTGGATATAAAGAATTCTTTAGTGCTCACTTTTGATATGTTAAATGTCAAAAAGAGACTTCCTCACCATATGGCTTTCCAAATAAAGTCCACTTACCAAAAAACCAATATTTTTCAGACAGTTATAAATGAGGGAGCTTCCACATGCATAATTTCTATGTCATGTTGGAAGGCCATTGTTGTTCCTTCATCGACTCTCTTAATAGCATTTAATGGTCATTCTCATAGGCCACATGAAACTATCCCGACCTTTCCTATATCTATTGGAGGAAAGGTCATTAATATTGAGGTAGAAATCATTGATGCCAACCTAGATTACAACCTCATCTTACGAAGGAATTGGATTTACGAGATAGATGCTATAGTTTCATCTTTATTCTGTAACCTTTGTTTCCTCATGAGGGAGAATTGTTAAAATTGATCAGTTAGATTATTCTCCAGGTAACTTCTGTGCAACTTCAGATTCTACCGTTCCATTGGTGGATAATCCCCGTCAAACTATTGAGAATTTAGGAGTTGGGATGTACTCTTCCTTGATGGGTATATTTGACCTTCCCCCTCCTACAGCTAGAATCAATGCAATTTCATCCTCCAAGGGGCCTTCACGGAAAGAGTTCTTTCGAACTCATTATTTTTCAGACCCTTGGACCTTACCTTCATCTATTACCACATTAGATGGAGGGCAGGTTGGTGGAATGGCATTTCCCATGTCTATAGCAGAACTTAGCTATCGATCTATCGTTAACTCTACAAACAACCATCCCACTCTTTTTTCAGAGGAGGAGTTAGATGGTGATGTGGTTCCAGCTTGGACCCTTGACTCCACTTCTGCTCTGGCTTGCTTAGATATAGTTTTACCATCTATGGAAGCAATTTTAGAAGCAATGATGGGTGTAGATCGACCTTAAGAAGATTTACATCATCGTTCATATTTTCTTCCTCCATTGCATGAAGTCGAATCTTGGTCTCCAATCTACTTACTAGCGATGTTTGTATAGTTTCAAACCCTTTGGCTCTAGCACTTTTATTTTCCGAAGGTAATATGTCGATTATCTCAAAAAATGTACCTATAAATATCTCTAGGAATCCTAACATTATAGAAAATGTCTTCATCAGAGCCAATTGTTCCCCTGAAGAGATTCAAATTTACACCAATCTCTTTTAAGAGTTTCGAGATGTGTTCGCTTGGTCTTATGAGGAAATTCCTGGTATTGATCCATCTATAGTCTAGCATGTGATCAAGACGTATGAAAATTCCAAGCAGATTCATCAGAAGCTTCGACCAGTCAATCCTCGAAAATATGAAGTTGAAAATATCCTTAAGGCAAGTTCCATATACCCCATTCCTCTAGCGGAGTGGGTTTCCAATCCAGTCCCATTAGATAAAAAGCAAGGAACGATCCAAGTATGCATCGACTTTAGGGATTTGAATAAATCTTGTCCAAAAGATAGTTACCCCACACCTTTTATTGATCAAATAGTTGATGAATGTGTGGGTAATGAAATTTTTTTGTTCATGGATGGATTCTATGGTTATAATCAAATTTCTATTCATCCAGAGGATTAGCATAAGACAACTTTTATTTGTCCCTGGAGCATGTTTTCATACAAAAAGATTCCTTTTGGTCTTAAAAATGTTGGAGCTACGTTTCAACGGGCCATGTCTTATGCTTTCCACAACATCAAGCATGTTATCAAAGCATACTTGGATGATTTAGTTTCTCATTCTCGAAAGCTAATTGATCATCCCATCCACCTTCGGTTAGTTTTTGAGAGATGTCGATTTTACAAAATCCGGTTGAATCTGAATAAGTGTGTTTTTGTGGTCACATATGATCGGTTGTTAGGATTCATCGTATCAACTGAAGGGATTCGAGTAGATCCTTTCAAGGTTGAGGAAATAATTCAGTTGCCTCCCCTGTCTTCCATCCGTCAACTTCAAAGTCTCCATGGAAAGGCAAATTTCTTGAGAAGATTGATAGCAAATTATGCCAAGATTACCAAAGGATTTATGCATTTTCTTAAGAAAGGAGTTCCATTTTTAGGGGATGACTTTTCACAATTATCTTTTGATGCCTTGAAGCAGGAATTAATCTCTGCCCCATTGTTGAGTCCACCAGATTATGGAAAAGATTTCCTTTTGTATCTCATAGTGCCAAAATCAACCATAGGTATGGTTCTGGTTCAGGAGGATGATGCTCTCACTGAGCATGCGATTTACTACTTGAGTCAAGGCTTAGTAGGTCCTGAAATACACTATTCTTCTATCGAGAAATTAGCCTTCACAACTATCCATGCTATCCAACGGCTTCGTCATTATATTCTGCTACGCAAAATGTTTTGTTGGCATTATGACATAGGTGTTGTCCTTGATGGAAACTCACCCAGATGACAGATCATAGTTCAAGCTCTCAAAATGAAGGAAAAGAGATATATGCAGGTTCCCCTTGACCAAGCCATGTATACATGCGGGTTAGAAGTCTAGAAGGTGCATATGCGTATACACGCACTTTAATGTAAGGAAAAGCATGTACATGTTTGAAAACCTAGTTTTGGTCCATGTTATTTGGTCCCTGGTATTTTGACCCACGATATTGATCCAAGGTATCTTGACCAATGTGTTGACCCCAGGTATTTGGTCCAAGGTATTAATTCTAAGTGGTTTTTGACCATGGTATTGAGTAAGGCCTAAGACTATAAAATGAGGAGGTGATCATTAGGCAAAGGCACTCAAGTATTGAATATCTAATGAAGAGCAAGATCTAGAATACTAGTGATTGGGTTATGGTGCAAAGTTGGATCTAAATTAAGGAGGAACCTGAGCCCTAGAAGAAGGATAAGTTCTATTGATGGTTCAAGATCTTAAGGCTTGAAGAGAAGTATCTTTGTGTGATTTTGATCTTTTATATTTGGCACATGTCTTGATCTGTAAATCTGATGATCTGGGTATAACTGATGTCTGAATAGTTGAAAAGGGTAAATTACCTTTTATAGATCTGTACGCAGGTTCAATATAGCAAAGGCGTGTATACATGCTGGTTCGGTAATTCAAAACAACATATATGCAGGTTTGTCTTCATATAGCAGCGTATGCATGCAGGTTCTATATATTGAAGTAGTGTACATCTCATAAAATATGTTTTAGCTACTTCTGTTTACTGTTGCAGTGTTCTGGGTTTAGGTTGGGTTTTTGTACTGTTACTGTATTCTGCTTACAACATTCAGAGAAGTGATTGTTTGATTCAGTTTTGGTTAGTACAAGGGAGATTGATTGATGCAGATATATTTTGATGTTTGATTGATATTAATGGATCCAGTCTGAAAATTTATGAAACGTGGTCCCTAGAAGAAAAGAGAAGGTTGTAGCCTTCTATAGGTTAGCACCTATGTACTATTACATCCGTTGGTACAAGAGCTAGGGGGTTGTAGCTCCCTTCTAGGAGAAGCTGGAGAACGAGAGAAGGTTGTAGCCTTCTATAGGTAGAAGCCTGCGTACTGGTATAAGACTGCACTAGCACAGAAATATTGTAAAAATATGTTTCTTATTAAAAGAAGATAGAGATGAATTGCAGCAGGTGGTTTTCACCCACATTGGGTTTCCACCTTATATCTTGTATTCTTGTGTGTGATTATCTGCTCTGTTTTTTTACTATACCTGTTATTGCTTATATGGTTTTGATACACAGATTAAAGTTCAACTGACTAAATTATAAGTTTACAAGGTGTACGCTAGTTCCTCTAAACATAGTTGCGTATATACACAAGTTTCATTAACCGAAGTAGCGTATATAAATCTGTTCAAGGAAATGAAATATTATTTAAATTGATATACTTATTCCCCCCCCCCCCCCCCTCTCAGTATTATTTCCAACAATTGGTGTCAAAGGAGGTCTTTCAGAAGAAGCTTGATCGCTTGAAGGAAGATCTATCATCATGAGAAACTACGAAAAAGAGGCATCCACCAGGCCACCAATTTTTGATGGGAGCAACTTGTCTATTGGAAGCTAAGAACCAAATCCTATCTTCAATCTCTTGGAACAGAAGTATGGGATATCATGGAAGGAGGACACATATTTCCGGCAGCAACTCCTACAGATATGACAGGTAAAAAACAATATGAAACAAATGCAAAGGCTATCAATACTCTATTGGGGAGTCTATCACAATAAGAATTCATCAAGGTTATGCAGCTCAAAACCACCAAAGAAATATGGGAAAAGGTCATTCTAAGCTATGAAGGAGACGATCAGGTAAAACGTGCAAAACTACAATCTCTCAGAATTCAATATGAAACTCTCAGAATGCATAATGATGAAAGTGTAGCTAATTATTTCTTACGTATAGATGAGATTTTTAATCGCATGAAAAACTTGGGTGAAGAGATAAAAGAAGTTACTTTAGTTGAAAAGGTTATAAGATCCTTGTCTTTTAAGTTTGAATCAAAAGTTTCTGCCATAGAAGAAAATCAGAATCTTCAGAGTATTACTATGTCACAGCTACACGGAATCCTAACTGTTTTTGAAATGAGAAAAGGGTGTCCATCAGATATGAGAGAAGTCGCATTCAAAGCTTCAAGAAAAGGAGAACTCAATGAGTCAGGACATACGTCAGAAGGAGAGGAATAATCAAACTTTGTTAAGAACCTTCAATGGGGTTCTGGAAGATTCATAGGTAAACTACCTTCAAATGTTTTGCTTGTGGAAGAGTAGGTCATTATGTTGCCAAATGTCCTCACAAATATAAGCTTGATAAAGGTAAGGAATCAGAAAAATGGAATAGAATACAAAGTGTAAATAAGAGGAGCTACTATACACATGAAGATAGTGATGGTTTATCAAATAGTGATGAAGATGAAAATAGTATTGATTAAAGACTTGTGATGGATTTTGAAGATGATGATTTCTTGGATGCTTTAGATGAAGATGGTCTCTATGAAGAAATTTCTAAACTTAAAATCTGTTTAGAAGAAAAGAGTATGATTATAGATACTCTTACATCCCAACTTGCTAAAAGGGATAAACACAATAAAAAGTTAAAATGTGAAATTGTGGGTCTAAGAAAAGAAATTGAGAAAACAAAAGATCTCAATCTTAAGTTTTCTAAAGGATCATAAAATTTAGATGAAATTATCAAAGTGCAGCATTCTCCTTTGATAAAGACAGGTCTTGGATATACTGAAGAACCATCTCAAGCACAGAAGCCATCAACCTCCAAAAACTATCTTGATGCAGCAAGGAGAAATGAACAGGTTGATAATCGTTAGCAGAGGCTTAAAGCAGATCACCAGGTAAATTGGGTCCAATCTACTTCAAGGATGAACAAAAGCTATAACCAACCACAGGTAAATCATTCTCAATTTGCTTCAAGAATGAATGTCAATGGAAACTACTATCATCAAGTCAGTAGATTCGATAATTGCAAGAATTTCTTTAATGGCCAATGTTTTTCATGTCATAATTTTGGACACAAAGATGCTCAATGTGTTGCTTACAAGACCATCATGACTAGAGAAGCATGAAATCAAAGGAATGTGACTGGGATCATAGAAAGGACCTAGAATAACTCTTATGTTCTTGAAAATGAAATAGGATGCTCTATCTGTAACAAGTTCGATCATGAAGACTCTAAATGCAGGAGTAAATTTTAGCAAACGTCTTAGAAGGAGAAAGATTCTTTGGGTCCCAAAACTTGGAAAAATAAAGAACCTCAAACTGAAAGATGTGGTATAGCGTTATATGCAGAAGGACAGGAAAATCAATGGTACATCGATAGTGGATGCTCGAAACACATGAAAGGTGATAAAGAAAAACTTCAGCCGTATAGTGCCTTAGAGAAAGAAAGGAAGGTCTCATTTGGAAATGACACCCCTGCATTCATAAAGGTAAAGGCTCTGTTCTCTTAAAAGAAAAGGTCAAAGCTGGGAATGTTATGTATGTTGATGGTTTAAAGCATAATCTATTGAGTGTTAGTCAAATGTGTGATCAAGGAAATGAGGTAGTATTTCGATCAAATGGATGTGTTGTTCGTGAGCTTGATACAAGAGAAACAATGATCAAAGGCATAAGAATTCCAAATAATTTATACATACTCAAGGGAGGACAACAACAATGTTATCTAAGCAAAAATGGTGAACACTGGCTACGACATAGAAGATTGGGGCATCTAAGATTCCCTCAGATAAGGAAAGCATGCAAATTCCAGAATGTACGTGATCTTCCTGACATCCAAATTCTAGAAAATAAAATATGTAAATCATGTCAATTTGGTAGGCAAACCAGAACACATTTCCCTAAGAAAGAAGGATCAGCTAGTAAGCCACTTGAACTTGTCCATACTAATTTATGTGGTCCATCAAGGAAAAAGTCACCTCATGGAGAAGAATACTTTATACTATTCATTGACAACTTTTCCAAAATGTGCTAGATAGGACTTCTAAAGCATAAAGACGAAGCATTTGAAAAGTTCAAAGCCTTCAAAGCTTTGTTTGAAAATGAATCAAATCGGAAAATCAAATGTCTCAAATCTGATCGAGGAGGGGAATTTGCCTCGGATGAATTCTTCGACTTCTGTAAAGAACATGGAATAAGAAGGGAATTCTCTACCACAAGGACTCCTCAGCAAAATGGAGTGGTAGAAAGGATGAGAAAAATATTCAATAAATGGCTTGTGCTATGCTAAATGAGTCTGGAACCCCTGCAACCTTTTGGGGTGAAGCTGCATTTGCTGCCATCACTATTCTCAACAAAACGAATGTTCGAGTAAACAACACTCAAACTCCTCATGAACTTTGGTATGGTAAGACTCCTACTGTAAAATACTTTAAAGTTTTTGGAAACAAATGTTATATGAAAAGGACTGATGAAAAACTTGGCAAGTTTGAACCTAGAGTAGATGAAGGCATTCTCCTTGGTTACTCTTCTCAGGGTAAAGGATACAAGGGTTATAATAAAAGACTTGGAAAAATTGTTGAAAGTATTGATATTGTGGTTGATGAAGTAGGCGAAAATCCAAAGTAGGTAAAAACTGAAGACTGGGAAGAAGATGAGGATTATCCTTCCATATCAATTCAAACTAATGTTGAAGAAGAAGAAAACAATGAAGCACCAGAAGAGTAGATAACGATAGAAGAAAAGACTCCATCCAGATATGTTCAAAAAAATCATCCAGAGACTCAAATTTTGGGAAAGAAAAATGCAGGTGTGCAGACAAGAAGAACGATTATAGAAGCTTCAAGCTATCTAGCATTGCTTTTGTCCATTGAACCACAAAATGTACATGAAGCATGCAGAGATGAATGTTGGGTTAAGACTATGAATGAAGATCTTGAGAAAATTGAAAAGAATAATACTTGGGAATTAGTTCCTAGACCTCATGATAAGAATGTCATAGGAACCAAATGGATATTCAAAAGTAAGCTGAATGAAAATGGAGAAGTAATTAGAAACAAGGGCAGACTTGTCTGTAAACGGTACGCTCAACAAGAAGGTATAGACTTTGAAGAAAATTTTACACCTATTGCTAGACTTGAAGCCTTAAGAATGTTCCTTGCTCTTTCTAGCTTTTAGAAGTTCAAAGTATACCAAATGGATGTGAAATCTACCTTTCTTAATGGAGATCTAGAAGAAGAAGTATATATTGAGCAACCAGACGGATTCATCCTTGGAAATGATCCAAAACTTGTATGCAGACTCAGAAAGGCTCTCTATGGTCTAAAACAAGCTCTAAGGGCCTGGTATTATCATCTTAACAAATATCTTCATCAACAAGGTTTTTCAAAAGGATCAACTGATAGCAATTTATATATAAAAATTGACAATGATAAATTGCTAATACCTTTTGTGTATGTTGATGATATCATTTTTGGTAGCAATGAAGAAGCCATGAGTCAAAAATTTGCTTTGGTAATGCAGAAAGGATTTGAAATGTCCCTACTTGGTGAGCTCACATATTTTCTTGGTTTACAAGTTCAACAAAATAAAGATGGTATCTTTCACAAACCAAGTACCTCAAGCAGATCTTGAAGAAATATGGCATGGAAGATTCTAAACCAGTATGTACCCCTATGGTAACAGGATGTAGGCTCAGCCCAATTGATGAATCAGCAGCAGTACATCAACCAACCTACAGATCCATGATTGGTAGTCTACTCTATCTAGCAAGTACTCAACTAGACATCATGCATGCAGTGGGAATAGTTGGAAGATTCCAAGCAAATCCAAAGGAATCACACCTGTAAGCAGTCAAAAGGATCTTCAAATATCTTCAAGGAACTTAGAATTTTGACTTTTGGTATCCTAGGGACATAGATCTTACACTTCATGCATACAGAGATGCAGATTGGGCAGGAAGCGTGGATGATATAAAAAGAACTAATGGTGGTGCATTCTATATGGGTTCCAGATTAGTGTCTTGGTTCAGCAAGAAACAAAGTTCAATTGCATTATCTACAGCTGAAGCAGAATATGTGGCTACTGCATCTTGTTGCACACAACTCCTTTGGATGATGCAAACATTGCAAGACATTCAGATCACATGTACTCCACCCATCTCCATTCTATGTGATAATACAGGTGCAATCAGTATTTCAAAGAATCCAATCGTGCATTCCAAGACCAAGCACATACGTATCAAATATCATTTTCTCTGGGAACAAGTGCTTGAAAAAAAGGTCAAATTGGAGTATGTTCTCTCCAAGGAACAAGTTGTTGATATATTCACCAAACCACTACCTAGAGAGACATTTGAATACCTCAGACATAAGCTGGGAGTAGCTGATGCATCATCTTACTGTTGACACTTATTTGTTTCAGAGAACAATGGTTGTACGCGAGTTTCATGAAGTGTATTTGTGTACATATGTCGGCTTCTATGGATACAACCATGTATATATTTGTTTGAAGAATATCAGTCGGCCAGACTCAGGATGAAAAGAGTCTAATATGGGTCTATCAGTGATCATCTAGCACAGGTTCAAGAGGAGCATATAATGCATTATCATTGTTGGCATTACCTTAGAAGATCTTGGTACAATTTCACAGTTGTTTTTTATTCAGGTGGATCAGGTGATTGATAGATGCTGCTGATGATAATTGGTGATGACTATCATAGTCTTGTTTTAGATATTTTGTCTCTGTGTCATGTATAGCTTTTATTATCAAGGTCATGTAACGACCTATTCTGTTTCCCCACTATGCCTGGGATAGATGATGTAAGGTTCTTGCTTTATCATGTTTAAACTTTTGGTGTATTCTCACTTAGTTGGGTGGATGAATCAATCTTGGTATATCCCCACTTGGTTGGGAGATGGATATATGTATGAATATTTAGTGATAGGAAGGTCATTTATGATGTATAGAGTCATGTTCTTCTTGTATAACATCCTTTTGCAGACCTTGCCTTTCGTCAGGGGGAGCATGAACAATACACTTCAGCATCGCTGAAAAGTTCAGCACATACTCAAAGGGAGCATAAGCCTTTGCCCTTGATGACAAATGGGGAGAATGACTTTGAGTGACTTGGGGTTGCCATCAAGTCCAAAGGGGGAGATTGTTGGCATTATGACACAGGTTTGGCGCTATGACACAGGTGTTGTCCTTGATGGCAACTCACTCAGATGACAGATCACAGTTCAGGCTCTCAGAATGAAGGAAAAGAGATTTACACAGGTCCCCCTTGACCAAGGAGCGTATACACACAAGTTAGAAGTCCAGAAGGCACATATGCGTATACACGCACTTTCACGTAAGGGAAAGTGCATACATGTTGGAAACACTGGTTTTGGTCGGTGGTATTTAGTCCCTGGTATTTTGACCCGTGGTGTTGATCCAAGGTATCTTGACCGAAGTGCTGACCCCAGGTATTTGGTCCAAGGTATTTCTTCTAAGTGGTTTTGGACCATGGTATTGAGTAAGGCCTAAGACTATAAAAGGAGGAGGTGATCATTAGGTAAAGGCACTCAAGTATTGAATATCTAATGAAGAGCAAGATCTAGAATACCGGTGATTGGGTTATGGTTCATAGCTAGATATGAATCAAGGAGGAACTTGAGCGCTAGAAGGATAAGTTCTATTGATGGGTCAAGATATTAAGGCTTGAGGAGAAGTATCTTTGTGTGATTTTGATCTTTTATATTTGGTGCATGTCTTAATCTGTAAATATGATGATCTGGGTATAACAAATGTCTGAATAGTTGAAAAGGGTAAATTATCTTTTACAGATCTGTACACAGGTTCAGTATAGCAAAGGCGCATATACACGTTGGTTTGGTAATTCAAAACAAAATATACGTAGGTTTGCCTTCATATACTAGCGTATGCACGTAGGTTCTACATATTGAAGTAGCATACATATCATAAAATATGTTTTAGCTAATTTTGTTTACTATTCCAGTGTTCTAGGTTAAGGTTGGGTTTTGGTACTGTTACTGTATTCTGGTTACAACATTCAGAGAAGTGATTGTTTGATTCACTTTTGGTTAGTGCAAGGGAGATTGATTGATGCAGATATATTTTGATGTTTGATTGATATTGATGGATCCAGTCTGAAAATTTATGAAATGTGGTCCTTGGAAGAAAAGAGAAGGTTGTAGCCTTCTGTAGGTCAGCACCTACGTACTAGTACATCCGCTAGTACAAGAGCTAGGGGGTTGTAGCTCCCTTCTAGGAGAAGCTGGAGAACGAGAGAAGGTTGTAGCCTTTTATAGGTAGAAGCCTGCGTATTGGTATAAGACTACATCAGTACAAAAATATTGTAAAAAGAAGTTTCTTATTAAAATAAGATAGAGACAAATTGCAACAGGTGGTTTTCACCCACATTGGGTTTCCACCTTATATCTTGTGTTCATGTGTGTGATTGTCTACTCTGTCTTTTTACTATACCTGTTACTACTTATATGGTTCTGATACACAGATCAAAGATCAACTGAATAAATTATAAGTTTACAAGGTGTACGTTGATTCCTCTAAACATAGTTGTATATATACACAAGTTTCATTAACCGAAGTAGTGTATATAAATCTTTTCATGGAAATGAAATATTATTAAATTGATAATACTGATTCACCCCCCCTCTCAGTATTATTTCCAACACATTCGGCTTAGCGGCTGTCAATCCTTTTCAGTTTGTCCTCACTAGGTGAGTGATTGGGGGAAAATACAATTGATGGATTGTTATTTTGAAAGAATTTGATCTCAAGTTCTTGTCAGCCAAGTCTAAGAAGTCATTGGTTTTTACGGAATTAATTTCCGAGTTGCCTTGTGAAGAAGACATTGTTTATGAGGAAAATTTCCTCGACAAACATTTTTTCCTCATTTCTTCACAAGATCCTTGGTATGGAGATATCATCATATATCTCCAGACTTCGAAGTTCCCACCTGCTTCCTCCAAGGATGAGCATCGAAAGTTACATCATCTTGCCAAAAACTATGTTATCATTGGTGATACATTATATCGCAGAGGGGTTGATTCAATCCTTAGGTGTTGCTTAACTTTGGAGGAAGCAGAATTTGTACTAGATGATGGCCACAGTGGAGCTTGTGGTGGTCATCTATCAAGGCTTGCAACAGCTCAGAGAATTTTGCATGTTGGCTACTTTTGGCCTTCAATTTTCAAAGATTGTATTGAAGTGATCAAACATTGCTACCCTTATCAAATCTATACTCGGAAAATGTAGCGCATCCAGCTCCACTTTTTCCTGTTATCACTATCATTCCATTTACGAAGTGGGGCATTGACTTTATTACTTGTAATCCACCTTCGGCGGTGAATCACAAGTACATCATTGTGGCTATAGACTACTTTATGAAGTGGGCTGAGGCCATGCCTACTTACAAAAATGATAGTGAAACAATAGCCTTGTTTCTCTTCAATCAGGTTATTGCATGTTTTGGTATCCCAAGAGAGATTGTCACTGACCATGGCAGTCACTTTCAGAATCAAATAATGACCGAATTGGCTCTTAAGTTGGACTTCTGGTAGGAGCATTCATCTTCGTATTATCCTCAAGCTAATAGGAAAGTCAAAGCCGTGAATAAGTCCCTCAAGACTATCCTGTAAAGGACAATTAAAACAAATTGCTCCAATTGGCACATCATGTTGTACCTAGCTCTCTGGGCATACCGAACCTTGGTGAACACTGCCATTGATTTTACTCCTTTTCAATTAGTTTATGGGCTGGAATCTATTTTTCCTATTGAATGTGAAATCCCATCCCTTAATCTAGCTATAGAACTTCTTCCAGAGATGTCTAGTCTCAAAGAACGCCTTGTTCATTTGGATCTTCTCGATGAGCAACGTCGAGATGCCACCATAATAAACGAGACCCATAATAAAAGGGTTAAAACTCAATATGATAAAGTTTTCCATCCTTGGTTCTATTCTGAAGGTGACCTTGTCTTAGTCTATGACCAAGAAAATGACACCTTGGGGGTAGGTAAATTCAAGTCTATGTGGTTTGGTCCCTTTATAGTAAAACAAGTTTTGGGAAAAGGGGCTTATGAATTAGTTGATTTTGAAGGGAACAAGCTGGCGAAGCCCTGAGATGGGCTCTACCTTAAGAAGTATTTTCTTAGGTTCTAGCCGAGCAGTTGCTTGTTTGCATATATTGTATTTTTTTACATATTTGTTGGGAAGTTTGTGATATCGACATGTTTCTATCTTCTTTGGCATGTGTTGATGGATGATTTGATATATTTCAGATTCACTGATGGTGCTAGTTGGTATATTCAGAATCTTGCTTCCACAGCTTGGGTGATTTATTATCCATCTGGCCAGTTGATGGTGTCGAGGGGAGTATGTATTGGTCCTACCTAAAATAACATTGTTGAATATACTATCGTTATTAATTTACTATCCAAAGAAATTTCTTATGGGATTGATCTGCAGGTTCTAATCTGTCTGTGGAGGCTGCACCCCCTTTTTGCGTATCTTAGCTAATAATACAAGAAAATCCTCTGTCATATGGTGTTGGCTGCATGGCGCCTAACCCAAGTTCAATGTTAGTTAGCCAAATAAATCCCTACACTACTAGCACTTTCGGCATCAACCCTCAGAGCATGGACTGAAGTCTCACTCGAAGCAGTATGGGCGAGTGCTGGAACAAGGTTTCCACACCTTGAGATGGTTGTGATGTCAGTTTATTCCTCTTATTCTTTCTTTCACACAGGGCATTAAGTTCTAGGTATCTATTTGTCTAGCCATTTATTCTACCCTTTGGTACCTCCCTAAAGGAGTACGATTGACCTTCGCGCAGCCCTAACCTGCAGGTTAGGTACTTTCGCGCTGCTAGAGCAACATATTGTGCAAATTCCCAAATTACTTTAAGTGTCTTATTTATATTACTAAGAAATTACAGTTAGCACCGCATAAACATATATTATTACTTGCATTTAATTAACCAACATAATTATATACTTTCGCACATCAGATAAGCATTGTAAATGAAATTCATACACAATATGACAAGATGCAATAACAGGAAACAAAGACACATAATTTGTAGAATGCTTCTCTTTATTGATATCTTCAGATGATTACAGACTCTATCTTCCTTGCGCACACAGCTACGGGGGTCCGCGTACTCAGCTACGGACTTCTACACTAGGCCTCTGCAGACTCAACTACAAAGCCTCTCCCTAAGCTATGACCCCAAACTTAGACTTCTAAAGACTTCCTCCTTATTGCTTAAGACTTCTTAATTCTCTAAGAACTACTTAGAGCTTACTTACTTAGCTCTTTTTATACAATCCCATGGACCATGGACCATGGGTAGATCTTTAAAACTAACTTTAAACTTTACAAAATAAGGGAGGATAACCCTTTATGACTCATGACACCTTCGCACTCCGCAACCACAAAATGAAGAGACTTTACAACTTTATTGTTAGGCCCCTATACTACTAGTGTAACCCCTTTTTGTTATTAGTACAACCCACTTTTATATTTATGTACCCATGTAGTGCCCATATTGTTATTATTGTGCCCCATAGAAGCCCACTATTGTTATTATTGTGCCCTTACATTATTATTGTTATGTCGGCTCTGATTATGTTATGACCCCTTAGACTCCTATATATAGAAAGGAGGTATTTTCATTTGTATCATCCAAGAATTGTTCATTTATGTAATGTAAAGGAGGTTTCCCCCTCGAGGAGGCTCAATTCTAAGGCGTTGATCTATCTTTTCTATCTTTTCTTGAGCTGGTTTCATAACATTTGGTATCAGAGCTTTGTATTCTAGGGTTTCGCTGCTCCAAACAGGTCATCGTGGCATTTTCGCTATATCTTTTTTTCTGCGACATTTCAGAAGTTGAAAAAAAACCCATTTGAGAATACACTGCGCTAAATCTTGGGTCCGAATTTCGGAGCTTTTTGCGTTATATTTGCGGAGATATGATCTAAGGAATTTGGTCTTTTTGCAGACTCCTAAATTACATTCAAAACAGGGGACCTGGGGAAAATCGTCATAACTTTCTCTCTAAGCATCGAATTGAAATTTCTTAAGAAGGTATAGAAAGAGGATGGACTGTAGCTTCTTGTATATATTTTTCAGAGCCAAAGGTGGAAACAATGACTTGTGGCACGTCCTACAAGTTCACTCTACGGAACTAGTATATAATCAGGTCACTATGGGATATTTTGCATAACTCTTTCTTGGGGAATCCAATTTGGATTAGACTTGTGGCATTGGAAAGAGGATGAAGAGGGCTATTATAGCTCACAATTTCAGAACTTAAAGGTCTGAAAGTACAGAGTTGAAGTCGTTTCAAGATCGAGCTCCTAAAATCAAGAAAAAGCAAGATGAGGAAGTTTGATGGCAAGGATCCAGTAAATTGGATTCTTCAGATGGAGCAATGTTTTGATCTACATGGTGTACAACTACTACAAAAGGTATGTATTGCATCTTCATATTTAGAACCGGATCAATTTTTATGGTATGAAGGGCTTTTTTCTCGTAAACAACTTGTTACGTGGTCAATTTTCACAAAGGAAATGATAGCACATTATGAGGATACAAAGAGCAACACCACAAGAATTGGAAAGAGTAAAAGGGCTTTTTGACATAGTGGAAAGCAAAATTATGGAAACCAGGAAGCATACCCCTCACAACTATAAATATGGAAGTGTTGTTTCTCCTAGCCTTCCACAACCTACAAGGGTTACACCACCACAATTGGAAGAAAAAAGAGAAAAAGGGCTTTGTTACAATTGTGATAGCAAATGCACTAAAGGTCATAAGTGTGTTGAGAAGAAATTATTTTACATAGAGTATGAAGAGGAGGAAGAAAAGGATCAAGAA
>APFE030321086.1:222791-295912 GCA_000404065.3 Pinus taeda
AAACTATCAAGATAGAAGGACATATCAAGAAGAAAAATGTTCAAGTGAAAGATCACATTGAGCGTCAAGAAATGAATCCGACCATATCTTGTAAAGGATTGGAAGAAATTACCACTCCTCAAACTCTAGAGGTAGAAGGACATATCAAGAAGAAAAAGGTTCAAGTAGTGAAAGATCACATCGAGCATCAACAACAAGTTCTCCAACTTTTAAAGGATAATGCCACTTCAGTGCAAAATCAAACGAAACAACAGGGAGATCAACATTGTAGTGAAAAATGTTTTGATGTAGGCGATCGGGTATTTTTACTACTACATCTCTAGCAAGCTATTTATGAGAAGGAAATGTTGGCAATACTACATGCACTTAAAAAATGGAAGCCCTACCAAATGGGAAGACTCTTCAAGGATGAGGATGTGGAAGCATTGTTTTGTGCTATTTCTATTATCCAACCATATTGGATAAACAAAGAAAGGGATGAATGGAAGAAGGACAAAGGAGTCTGGCCACTTATTCAAAAGCTACAAAAGATCCCAATTCAAACAATACTTCCAGAAATTGAAGAGGAAGGAAAAATCATATTGGAACCTGGAGCAGTCACACAAACAAGAACCCGACAGCTACGAAATCGATCAATTTCAGCGTATCTCATCAGGTGGAAGTACTTACCAGCAGAAGATTCCACATGGGACAACAAGAATTTTATACAGAAGCATCAAGAACTACTCAAGCATTGAGGACAACACTTTTTGAAGGAGAGGGGCATGTTAGGCCCTATACTACTAGTGTAACCCCTTATTGTTATTAGTACAACCCACTTATTATATTGATGTACCCATGTAGTGCCCATATTGTTACTATTGTGCCCCATAGAAGCCCACTATTGTTATTATTGTGCCCTTACATTATTATTGTTATGTCGGCTCTGATTATGTTATGAGCCCTTAGACTCCTATATATAGAAAGGAGGTCTTTTCATTGTATCATCCAAGAATTGTTCATTTATGTAATGTAAAGGAGGTTTCCCCCTCGAAGAGGCTGAATTCTAAGGCATTGATCTATCTTTTCTATCTTTTCTTGAGCTGGTTTCATAACATTTATTACAAAATTTTACCCAAAACATGGGCTTTTAGCCCCAAAACTATCCTTGGGGGATCCTGTTCCCAACACATGGTTAAACTAAGTACAACATCAGCATGACAGATGTGTCGGGTTTGGTCAGTCTCGCGTTGTGTGTCCCAGTCCTCCATAGTTGTAACAAATGACTTGCCCCCAACCTCTACCAGGTCCTTCTCCACCTTAGCCTCGTCCGCGCCCCTAATATTTGCCTCGTGCTCCCCCAAAACCTTGATCCAAAGTTCGGGTTTCTGCCTAAACCCTATATGCATGCATCTTATCGATCATTAGCTCATAACTATGAAAATTACACACATCATGACCCATTGATTGAAAAGAGTTGTAGAAGATTTGTTGCGGTGGTTATACAAATTTATGCAGCGAATGGTAATTGTCTATCGCATGTTTTCTAGCTACTTGATAGATAGTACACCATAGCGTGGGCCCTTTACTTGGTCCTGCTGGAGCTTTCAGCCTTAGAGGCATTGGTCCCCCTACTGCAACATAATTTGCGAAGACTAGACAATGATCTTTGTCATGCCCCTGACTTTTGCACTTCAGGCACCATACTTCTTCATGCACCTTTGGTTGAGTTGTTCTATCTTTCCTGATACTCTGAAATTCTAGGTAGAAGTTCTGCAACTACGTGTGAATCTGTTGAACCCCCAAATTATCATCTTGCATCAGTGTCTCATGTAATATAATTGCAATCTCCAGGGCTTCTATCTGGGTTCCAGTCTTTTGTTATGACAAAGAAACCCTTAGATGAGGCAGGAGTGAAGCCACAAACCATTTGTGGTGCTGCCCATATGTAAGATTCACATTGGCTTTGTGGTTTGTGCACTTCAACCTCTGATCCAAATCCTAAGGTGTCTCACCAGGATTCATCATGATCTCCTTGAATCCCATAATTGACTGAGCTTTAGATTTGGGCCTGTTGAATTCCTTATTCAGCGCAGTATGAATATCTGCTAATGTAGCCGTTGGATTATTAGTGCAGTACTTAATATACCATGTTAGTGCACATTCCTAAAAATTAGTAACCAATGTTTCTTTCATCATCTAATAATCTATAATTCCCTGAGCTTCCCATATGGCCTTTGTGATGAACCAAAATTTGTTCAGGTGCTCAGTTCCCGACCCCTTGAACATAGGCAATTTTACTGAATTCGCCATATT
This sequence comes from Pinus taeda, assembly GCA_000404065.3. NCBI lineage: Eukaryota > Viridiplantae > Streptophyta > Pinopsida > Pinales > Pinaceae > Pinus > Pinus taeda. The sequence goes on from APFE030321086.1 coordinate 225,087, forward strand.
GGATGGTGGTGGAGGTTGTGGTGGTGTGCAGGAAGGCGTATGCGATGGAGGTGGTGTGGGTGGATGGGGTATTCACGAGAACCCTTGTCTTATCAATTGAACAGTGATCTGTGAAGAAGCCTGTGCTACTTCCTCATCATCACTCAGAGGAGGTCCAATCAGCAGGCTATATTCAAGGCCTGTTTTCTCTCTATTCTTGAAGCTCTTTCCACTTCACATAGCTCCAAACATCAAGGTAGCAACATAACCCATTTTTCACACAAGAGCATCTTAATCCAATTATTTAAAGACCTTAAATACTTACCTTGCAGTCCTTTGAAGAAGCGGTGCTCTGCTTCGCTGTAATTGACAGAAGTATTGACGTATCACGAACCCTCCTATGATACAATCGAGCCAATGATCAATGTAGCACATGTTACATTTTCTTCATAGGTTTCCAATCTCTGTACTGACTCCAGGGTTCAAACTATCAGACAGTCAAGTCTCCACCTTCCTTAGCCATCTACCAATTTCACGATCCACTCGTATAATTTGACTAGGAAGGAATAAAAGAATATTTCATGTATCTTTATGTATAGATATCTATCCAACCACTGTTATTTCATCAATCACAAATTCCTATTCTCTTGTGCCATGAATTCGTTGATATTTCTATCCAACCAGTCTTTGATCTCCTTCTTAGTTGGATTCTAGTGATGCGACATCACACATCTCTTTACATAAATCCTAGCAATGAAACCATTTGTTGGCTTAATGGGCCTTGACCGAGGTTGAACGTTAATTATCCAAGAAAATCCATACACTACTAGCTCTTTCAACATCAATCCCCAGAGCATGGAATGAAGTCTCACCCGAAGCAGTATGGGGGGATGCAGGAACCAATTTTCTGCACCCAAATATGGTAGTGATGTTGTTTTATACCCTAAACCTTCCTTTGTGTAGGTTAATAAGCCTTTAGGGCTTATCGATATACTTCTATTATTCGTCCTCCAAACCTCCGCGAATGTCTATGATCGTCATTCGTGTACCCTGGATAGGCCAATCAGAAACTTACGTTCCTCTATAATTACTCTTTACTTGTGTTTTTACCCAGATTAGCTTAAGTATTGAATAACTTCACATGCGTTAAGATGATCTTCGTGTAAACAAATATTCTTACTTTCCTTCATATAACAAAGAAAAAAATATGAATTCACGCATCAATACAACATTAGAACATAAACCCAATATTCATCATAACCATATGCAGAAGTAAAACATATCATACACAAATAATTCTAGAATAATTCTCTCTATTTATGCTTTAGATCTTCTTTACAAACTCTAACTGCCCTGCGCACATAGTTGTAGGGGTCTATGCACTCAGCTGTAAACATCTACTCTAGGCCTCTGTGCACTACCATTGGACTCACCCAATTAAATCCCTCCACCGGTTCAATAATACCTGCTGCAAGCATTTTTTCCAACTCCAAGCAGACCTTCCCTTGTATTTGGGATTAAGGTGATATGGCCTTTGCTTAACGGGCTTCACATCTGATTTCAAAGTTAATTTCATCACTTCCAAATCGTATATGATGCCTTTTAAGTTCAAAAATTTCGTAGGAAATATGTCCTAATATTCGCAGAGCAACTCAATGACTTTATCTATTGTAGAGTCATCCCAGTAATCTCCAATTTTTTCAAACTTCGGCTCCACCTCCATGCCAATGTTTACTTGCCTAGTTTTTAGTGGAGCGGCGATATTTGGATTCTTTATCTATGGGCCTTCAACTTCATGATGTCCTTCTACCTCTAGAATGTTAATATTCCTTGGATCTGCATCATCTCCTTCAGCAGTCACATTCCAGTGCATGACGCAGCTGGGTGCTCCAATATTTTTCAATCAATTCTAAAGGATCCTGTGGTATCCTAAAGATTGTTGCCTTAACCTCCTGTAGTGCTTTGTCGATGGTTTAGAACCCATCCTCAAAGCTAAATGTCATAAAAAATCGTTCTCTTAAGATTTTCTAGTCTGCAGTACCATGGTAGAGCTCTATTTCCAGGTACCAATTTATAGGAATGATGTCCAAAGCGTTACAAAAAATATGCACCCACTCTAGTTGTGGCTCCATTCCATAAAACTTAGTCCATTTTGCTAAATGATCGAGTGGATCATTTCTTCCATCATATTTTTTAGCTAGTTGAACTTTCGGGTGACCAAACCATAATCTCATCATTCGTCTATACTTGCACCATTCTTCTAAGTTGTCTTTATGCATACCCCACCACCGTGCAAGCGTAGCGCCAAATCTAGCACTTGGAAGCAATGCTTCTCAGATACTTCTATTTGAAATGCATCCAAAAATTTATCTACATCAATCAAACCATATAATAAGGTAAATTTCTTACCTTCAATGACACATAGTGCAACAATTTAGTCATCATATTACAATGCAATGTAGATACTTCGTGCAATCTATTCTGTCAATGCTCCAATTCTTCGTCTAAATCTAAGGTACAGGAGCTTTCATGTTCCCATGAAATTTTTCCATTTGCTATCAAATTAACCCAATGTTGATCTCGTGCTATTATCTTATAGATCTTATCGAAATCATCATTGCTTTCCTCATAATCGCCAACCAATTCAGTATAGCATGATCCTTCTATAGGGTCCAATGGAACTACAACGTGGAGAAATTTTATTTCAAATGACACAGTCTACTTCTTCAAATTGATTAATCCATTCATGTCGACAACCCAATCAATTCCCAAGAGTGTGGGGTATGGATTGTTGTCATCAATAATCTCTATTACTTCGAAATCAGCCAACTCGCTCACACCTTCTATATCTACGGTCACTCCATGCAATCTCCCCATAGGGATAATCTTATGTTTATTTTCCATTCTTAATTGAATCAAAGACCATTGCAGCATAGGTCCCGCATTCTTTCCCATGTCTATTTAGGCAGAACATTCACATCTGACCCCAGATCCAAAATAACTTGGTCCATCTCATACTCTCCTATTTGTGTGGTATGTTAGCACCTAAATTTGCCTTAGGCTGAAGGAAGGCAAAATTTAGGGTAACCACAAACCACGCTCATTTTGGTAGCTCTACCAGAACGGGAGAGGGCTCTCTCCATGTCATGCTCAGCGAATAAATAAACGATATGGTCTGAGATGACTTACAGTGAATATTGATTTTAGGCTAGGTAAATAAATATGGAAACAAGAGGAAAATTTTGATAAATGACTGAGTTTCTGCAATGTATGGGACCAACGAACAGTATGAGCAGAGAATTTAACACAAAGGCACAGATTACTTCGTGAGGCAAGACAGGTGGAAAGTCTAGCAATTAAATTTGAAATAATGTGAAATGGAAAGATTGTTTAGGAGGCTGAAAGGGGCATAAATACATGAATCCTTTTCAACAGAAGAAGAACACAGAACGTGAAACTTTCCCACAGGAAGAGCAATAAATTTGAATTATACCGTATCTTACTTAAAAAATTTCACTAGAAATGAATATGAATGAACTGTGAAACATAACGAAATACATATGAAACAGAAAGAAAATATATTTGCTACACTCACACCACATGAATCTCATGAACCAGAGCTTCTGCCTTTCATTAATTCTCTGTCAAAATATACAAGAAGTAACTGAGTTTCTCTCCCACAGTCTCCCATAAATTACAACCAACCCTTTACAAATGGTTTTACATACAATAAATAGACTTTGAAATTGGGAAATGGAACAACCCAAAGTTGGGGAGTTTTTCAAATCATTACAAATTAGAAATGGAAAGCCAACCATTAGTGACAGGTGCAGCGTTACAAAAATGAGAAATTGCTTGGGTGACTGGTTGCCTTCCTTTGCCACTTTGATAGAAGCCACCTTTTAGTGAAAATACTTTCTAAACTTTGCCTCAGGTGTTGAGAAAAGTGTAGTGTAAATGAGCAGGCCCACTTGGAGAAAATTGTGAATCGAAATGTCACGGAGCGGAAGTGATTTTGGACTTTGGGTCTCTGTGCCACGCGCCCAAAACTATATGCACCGTGCCACTTTGGAGGTGATTTTGAGGTACCTTTTGAAGTCAAAATTGTACCCAAGTGTGCTTGTTATAAATCCTTGCCTGACTACTTTTCAACCCAAGTGGAATTTCTGAATTTGGTGCTCATTTTCCCCTCCAAAACATCAATCTCTCAAGACTACTTCCTGTGTGTCAAAATAGGGGCAGAGAGGTCATTGTTTGAGTGTTTTTGACCTCCTGGGGACTCAAAACTTGCCCAAACTTCTTGGCCATGCACTAGTAGTCATGATTGTTCATGCTGAATCCAAAAATGCAAATCTTGATTTGGAGCTTCCTATCATAAGCGCCGCGCCACATGGAGAAAAACCCCGTTTTGTGCACAAAAATTTTCCAAATGCCCAAAATTGCCCCAAATTTTTTGAAATTTGGGTTGGAATTTCTCTAAGAAGTGCTATGCTAGGCCATAGAGGCTTCAGCCAAGATTCAGAGCCAATCTTTCTCTTTTTTCCTCTTTTGTCTTTTTGTCGCTCTCCTGAATTTCACCTTCAAACTCCTTATCCGAGCCTTTGAACTCATGTTCCATGCCCTGTAGTGATAAACCATCTACCTAAATAATGTCTTGTCCTTGTTGGCCTTCTCTAGTAGTATCTCAAGGTGGATGTTGATCCACTCAAGCCAAGACTCTCAGTCATTGTTAATCTCTTGCTCTAGTGGAGTGAGCTCAATCCTCCTATGTTGGGCAGATTGGCAATTCTCGTGGATGTTTTGCAGCTCCATGATCTCATGCTGGTCTTCGAGCTATTTTTTCCTCTGCTCCAAATACCTGATAATCCATTTAGCCCTCTCCAAATTTAGAGACAAGGCTTGGATCTCCATTTGTTGCTCCTGGATGGTCCTCCTAAGTTTGGCACTCTCCACATATGTATCATCATCATGAATGAGGATGAAGTCGGCCTCTCGTTCACCTGATGGCCCCTCGTCATGCATGGGCCTCTTGCCCCTGTCTTGTACCTGTGTTGCCAATGTCAGAAGTGAGGCCCCTTCAACCCCGGGTAGTGATAAAACTCGCTTTCCTGCTGCGAAAAAATGTCTACTGCCTCTCTGATAGGTAATGAACACCGGCATAGTAGCGGTATCATGGTGCTCATACTGATGAGAAGGACCACCTATCTCATGTTCAACTTCTGATAATACCTATGAAGTGCTGAAGAGGTCACGGGAGATGAAATCATCCCAAGTAATGCCCTACAATCCCAACTGATGAACTACCAAAATCTCAATAAGAGCAAAGTGATAAACACTGTTAAGTTGCTACTGAGGGTTTTTGTGCTGCATGAAGGTGTTCATCCTCTCTATGTTCCTGAAAATGAAATATGGGATGTTCATCATCCATACCCTGGTAAAGTGCATGAGCAACTTGATGTGATAGGCATATAAACGAGAGAACCTCCCCTCACAGCTGAAATATTTCATGATTAACTTCATCAGTGGAGCATATTCATCTTTCAAATATCGGAATGGAAAGACTCTTTTGAGCTGCCTCAAGAAACTGGCGTTAATGTATGGCTCATAATGTTGCCGATCAACCTTCTGTTTCTTGTGCCATGGTTCTCCAACGTTTAGCATGCCGGTTGCTAATGAGACAGTTTCAGGTGTCATTGTGAAGGTGACACCGACTAAGATAGAGTGATCTCCATGTAACTGAAGCACAAAAAGACGGGCCAACTCATGATGAACTTGAAAACTAGCCACTTTTTGACAAAACTCAAAACATGACAGATGTTGGAAACATGACATAGCAAGAGGGTAGGCCTGCAATTCTGTAAGGGTGGTTGGTTCATCCCTAACATGTTTGCCACTTTTATGATGTCTCTGGGGAGCCTGTTCTTCCGAGGATGAATCACTTTGGGTTTCCATCTCATACTCCGATGAATGCTTAGATGTCATGACTATTGTATATGGACTGTGCTTGGACTGCCCTTTGATGATGTATGAAACTATGTGTTGTTATGAACTCTGCCACCAAGGGGAACAATGCAAAAGGGACTGTTAGGAAGGGGAATAATATGATAGGATTAGGCGTTATGGGGAGAAATTTTGTTTAGGGACATGTAAGGGGGTTTGGGGATTTTATAAGGTAGGATTTTGGGGTTTTACATTTGACAAATGAGTGGAGGGGATAGGGAATAGGGGTTTAGTAATGTTTTAGGGTAGGGAAAGATGGAAAAAATGGAATAGGGGGGGAAGGGAACGATGGAAAGAATGGAAAGGTGAAAGGGAGGAGGAACCTTGGCATCAACACAATCAAATTTGCAACCCTAAGAGCAATGGTTTTGATGATTTCAAGTGGTAGGGTTTAGGATTTTTATTGCAAATATAAAGGGCCAAAAAAAACGATCGTATTCACAAAAATATATGAGCACCCGAGATGTCGACCCTACCTGTCAATTGGAAGGGATTCAAAGCGATTTGTTGCAAATTTGGAACAAAGCCAGGCCTTTATGGGTGTGTGACGCGTAGCATACCCAGTGCGTCATGCCCTTTGTGTGTGCCACACCCATGTTAATTTAACACTGTGGGGTCACGCCCTGTGTGCCGCACTCCCTCTGTGTGCCGCGCCCCTCTGCTTGTGCGCCGCGCTAGTGAAAACACCTCCAACCTCACTCAAAACACGTGCTAGCTATTAAAATCACTTTGCAATGTTTCTCTTTAACCTTGGTGTGCAAAATGGAATTATTCCTTGTGGACATTCTATATAAAGACATTTGGAGTCATGGTTTTGATTTTTGTTTCTTCAAAACCCACTTTGATAATGTTTCATTTTGGCTCCTTTTCCTGATTTAATCCAACTCTGTATTTCACTTTTCCCTTTGAATTTTTAGCTAAAGTGATGAAATTTTTGGCATTTTTTGCAGGGGTTGCATGACATGGCATTTGGCCAAGGAAACCATGACTGCACCTGAAGAGATCAACTCGAAATTTTTTTGAAAATTATCACAAGTGACACACTATTTGACTTTTCTTCAAAACAAAGTTTTGAAGAGCAGTTGTAATCTGTCAACAAGGCGATGAAAATCTTTAAATCACAACTTTGTAAGGGCCTCCCTTTGGCCTGCATGGCTTTACTGGACATCTTTGAAGACCAAATTGACCAATCCCTAGACCTAATGACTAAAAATGACTCTTGTCCATTAAAAGATCAAACATTGACTGTCACAGACTTTAATAAACATTGATGAAAAGACCTAAGCCAACAGGTGCCAGACATGAGGGGAAATGACTAACAAGACCTTTTCTGTCAGATTATGGCATGCCTCTAGCGGAATGCAACTGAGTGAATGGAGCGAGACACCTCAAAATAAGATGCAGAAAGAGTTTTGATCTCTAATGGAAGACTGACAAGACCGACTCTAACACAGTAAGCCTCATCTCACACCCTATTCTTGTCTTCATGTGTTTGCCTATCTTTCTGACTATGCAGTATCCTTCAGGAGCACCTTCCTTACCAGAACACTTATTTATCAGTTCTTAAAGCCCTTTCACAGACTTTCTATCACGCAATAGATTCATACAAGTCTCCAAGAAGGTAGTAAGCATGGACGGGTCAACCTCTTCAGATAGCTTGTCTTGACTTCCTGAGGTAGAGGCCTCATTGAAGCTTTTCTTGGATTCCATTAATGTTTCCTCCATGTGCTCTAGGTGAAACCCAACTTCTTTTTCTAGATCCCTGTGTTCCCATTCATTTTCTTTGGTTTGTTTCCCTTTATCATCACCAGTCATCATTCCTCTTTGCAACATAGTATTTACATCGGGATCCTCTTCGAGGGGCTCAACTCTCATCATCTTTAAATTCTAGGTAGGCTTCTGAGGCCATGTCTTCTTCTCCTACATCTTATCTATCAGTATAAGGCATTCTTCTATCTCATGGTCAAACTGAGTATGGTATCGGCATGATGGGCATGTCTGGCTCATACACTCCCGTAGGTAGTGTCCTCGCACTCCGCAATTATAAAAAATAACTTTCCCTCGACCTCTGCTAGGTCCTCCTCCTCCTCGGCCTCATCTGTGCCCCTAATATCCTCCGTGAGCTCCCCCAGCACCTTGATCTAGAGGCCGAGTTTCTGTTTGCATTCGATACGTGGGCATTCTTTCCATCATTAATTCATAACTATGATAGTTACGCTCACCATGGCCCACTAATTTACAGAAATTACAAAATAATTGTTGCGACGTCTGTACAAATTTTTGCAACAAGTGACAATCATTCGTTACATGTTTTTAGCTACCAAAAAGATGCACCACAACACGAGTCCTTTACTTGGTCCTGCAGTAGCCTCTTGCCTAAGGGGCATTGGCCCTCCCCCTGTAATATAATTCATGAAAACAAGGCAATGATCTTTATCATGCCCTTGGCTTTTACATTTTAGACACCAAATTTCTTCATGCACCTCTAGCTGAGTAGCATTTTCTTTCTTCAAGCTCTGCAACTCCAAGCAGAGGTTTTGCAACTTCGCATGAATCTAATGAACCCCCAAATTAGCATGATGGATAAGTGTCTCATGTAATCTAATCGCGATCTCCAATGCTTCTGCTTGAGTCCCTGTGTTTTTCTATGATAAAGCAACCCTTAGGTGGGGCAGGAGTGAGACTATAAACCATTCGCGGTGCTGACTATCCATGATATTCATGTTAGCCTCATAGATCTGGAACTTCAATATCTGATCCATCTCCCAAGGTGTTTCACCGAGCCTCATCATTATTTCCTTGATTCCAATGATTGATTGTGATTTAGACTTGGGCCTACAAAATGCCTTATTCAGAGCAGTCTAAGCGTCCTCTAACGGTGCCAATTGGTTATCAATGTAGTACCTAATGTACCATGTCAATGCACGATCTTGTAGAGAAGTAACCAACTGAGCCTTCTTTATATGATCATCTATAATATTCTTTGTTGTCAATATAACCTTCACATCAAACCAAAACTGATCTAGGTCCTCACTTCCAAAGCCCTTGAAAATGGGAAACTTCATGGTATTTGACATATTAAATGGTGGCAGACGTGGTGGTGGTGTGGGTGAAGGTGTATGTTGTGGAGGTTAAGGTGGCAGTGGGGTGGGAAGATGAGGTATTCATCGAAAACCCTACTTTATCAATTGTACAACACTCTACTGTGAAGCTAGTACCTCTCCCTCATCATCACTCAAAGGAGGTTTTATCAATGGGCGACCTACTCTCTCCTAATTTCTAAAGAATCATCCACTTCGCATAGATCGAAAAATCAAGGCAGTAGCATAAAATGCTTTTCACACAAGAGCATTTCAATCCAAGTATTCAAATATTTCAAATACTTACCTCGCGGTCCTTTGAAAAAATGTCGCTCTGCTTCACAGTAGTTGACTAATTCATCAATCAAAAATTTTGTCACAAATTCTCCTATCACTTGATCAAGCGAGTGACCAATAGCGTGCATGATTTTATCTTTAGAAGCTTCCAACCGTCGCACTAGATTTGCGGTCCACACTATTGGACCATCAAGCCTCCACCTTCCTTAGTCATTTGCCAATTTAGTGATCCACTCGTACAGTTTGATCAAGAAGGTGCAGAAGAAAATTTTGTGTATTTATGTGTATAGATATCTATCCAACCACTGTTCTTTTGTTACATGCATATTTATGTTCTCTTGCTCCACGAATTCATTGATCTTTCTATCCAACCACTTCTCAATTTGTTTCTTTGTCAGATTCCGGTGATGTCACATCACACATCTCTTTATGCAGATCCTGATCCTAGTAATGGAACCATTTGTTGGCTTAGTGGGCCTTGACCGACGTTTAGAGTTAGTTGTACCAAACAACTCCCTACACTAGTCGCCCTTTCAGCATCAATCCATGGAGCGCAAACTGAAGTCTCACCCAAAGCAGTATGGGGGGATGCTGGAACCAAGTTTCCATAGCTACAGATCAACATGATGTTGTTTTATGCCCTAAATATTCCTTCTCATAGATCAATAAGCCCTTATGGCTTATCGATGGAACTCCCTTTAATCAGACTCTAAACGGTCGCAAAGGTCTACGACTATATTTTTGCAGACCTTGAATAGTTGAGTCAACTATTTATGTGCATCAAATATTACTCTTAACCCGGTAATTACTCAGAATGAATTAATTGTTCGATAACTTCAACATACAACAAGATAATCTTCACGTAAATAGTTAACATTAATTTTGTTCATATAACAATATAAATCAATCAAAGTCATGCATCAATACAATATTATTTCATAACCACATCATCCATTACATCATAAAGCGCATTCATTCATAACAAAAGTAAAGAGATAGACATGGGTATTTCTGCAACAATATTCTTTATTAATATTCAGTTCAATTTACATACTCAATACCTCCCTATGCACTCAGCTACAAGGGTCCACACACTCAGCTGCAGACACTACTCTAGGCCTCTACACACACAGCTACAAAGCCTTCCTTCTACTCTAAGACTTCTATGATCTTTCTTCTACTAACCTCTTACATTCATCTTCATCTTATATTTCTTTCCTTAGACTCTCTAAGACACACTTATTTATACAATCCCATGGTCCGCAAACCATGGGCATATCCTCAAAAAGTTGACTCAACTTACATAAGAAGGGTAAAAACCTTTATGACTTTTTAACTATCTACGTGCTCCGCAACCACAATTTGCAGAGACTTTATATTTTGTACATCAAAACATGGGTTTTTTGCCCCAAAACTTGAGATTTTGCCCCAAAATTGACCCAGGGGACCCTATCCGAACAAGGTGCACTCGTCTGAGGGGTACAATCTTCCTTCTCATCTTTAATATATTTAGGTGGATAAGGTGGGTAAGCATATGGAAGTACCTTCCCAAACCAAAGTTTGATCTCTTGGATTTCCACAACATAAGAAGGAGATAACGTCTCCCCACTATAAAATTGATGTGCTTTCTTATCGTTTGAGTTCAAATTGGGTTCGGTAGGCATTTGAGGTTACTTAGGTGGGTTGTGGTGAGGTATCTATGGTTGAGGTTGAGTAAGAGGAATTAGGGCAGGAGGTTGGGTTTCCTGAGGCCTCCATCCTTGTGAAGAGTTTCCCCACTAAGGAGGTTGAGATTGATATGGCTAGAAGGGTGGGTTGACAAGATGAAGGGGATACTAAGAATCATAGGACTAATGGAGAGGGAATATACCAATATATAGATTTTGAGGGTACCAAGGCTGGAAAGGTGCATTTTGATTTGAATTATAAGAAGGATACTATGAACCTGACATGGCTTGTTGATAAGGTCAGGGACCTTGGGCCCTTCTCTAATTGATGAAACATAGATGCTCTGGGCCATTCTCAACCTGTTAGTACACAACCTTTAGTCCTGAAAGAGAGGTGAATTTTTCTATTACATCGTTCTCCTCACAAAAATAGCATACCTCTATGGTGTTCAATGGACACACATTTATGGAATTCCTCTTAGTGCATCTAAGGCAAAAGATGGCTAGTTCCTTTTCTACTTCCTCTTGCTTCCTTTTCATCTACATTGTATCCATCTACCAGGAAAATATATAAAACATTGTGCTCTTAAATTATTTCAACATACTCCCTACCTCATGTTTGATAGTATATGCAGAGGGAGAAGAGATGACCAAGCCTTGACTATACATAGGTTTTTTTCTAGCAACCCTAGAATGATTCTTGAATATTGTCTTAACTTCATCATAGTTCAGCTGGTAAATATCTCCTCCAAATAGCATATTGAGGGTCTCCATTCCATTCTCTCTAATCCCTTGGAGAATTCAAAGCTTGAGTGATTCAAGATTAAGGGTATAGTTAGCCCCCCGATAATTGAGTTGAAACCTTTCCTCATAGTCTTATAAGGACTCATCGCACCCTAGGATCATTCTAAATATTTCTTATTTTGTTTCCTTAGACATACAATAGTCCCTATACTTCTCATTAAATTCTTGCTACATTTGTACCCAGGTGGTGATACCACCTCCAAGTAAATGCAAAAACCAATGCAAGGTTGCATCCATAAGGGTGGAGTGAAACAACTTCAGCTTTTGTTCATTAGAGGCATAGTCATAGGTCATGCAAACTACAATAAACTCAAACATAAATGTGCCAGGGGCCTTAGAGGCTAATCCACGAAAATTTGGAAAGTAATTAGGGCTTATATTCTTCATCGTGGCCTCCCCATTGGTCTCTCGGATATGAAAGAACTCATTTTTCTTGTTTTAAGCCATCTTTTGGGTAGGTGATATGGGCTATTACTCCCTTATGGGTTCCTCAAAAATTTTAGATTTCTCACCAAGAGGATTTTCTAACTCCCCAATAGTTAGAGAGGGAAGCTCACAGTCATCAAATACAACATATGGTTGACTGCTTGATGGGGTGGTGGTTTTTGGTAGAAATTTCCCTTGATTATCCCTACTCCTATGAGCCATGAAAGAACTAGTTTTTTTTTTAGTATTTTCTTCCTTTTCTTGTCTGTTTCAAATCAAAAATTCAAGTGCAAGAAAAATGATGGAAAAAAAAGGTAACCTCTAAGTAGAAACAAAAAGCGATGACCTTGAGTATCACAACAATATTTTTGAGACTTCCAAGGATACCAACTTTAATTATCAACTCAGGGTTCATACAAACTTAAGAGGTGACAATGTTATATGTACAGTATGTCAAGTTCTACTCATGCACCTTCACACAATGGACTAGATCAAGGAATCCTTAGACTACTCTTCTATCTATCTCAAGGAATGGAATTGCATGAGAAATAAAGTTCTACCCTAACTACAGGAATGAGAACAATCACCCTACTTGAAAAAATGGAAATTTCCATTCATTAAATGTAAAGTCTAACCCTACCTGCAAAAATGTAGCGGATATGCTAATTGTGGGAATGAAAAAAATTTGTTTGTTTATAGAATGTGAATCTTGTTCTACTTGAAAAAATGTAAATCATTAGTCTTATTGTAGAATAAAATGTTGCTTTGAAAAAAAACTAATCATATGCAAGAACAATGCACTTATAATTGAAATCCTAAGAGCATGAATTTAAAAAATAGGTCTAATATACTTTCCATGGGAAAATCACCCTCATAATCACTGTTTCCAAAGGGAATTGTCTAGAGTAACATAACTCATATTCATTTCATGAGAAAATCATCATTATCATTCCATTTAGAAATATGTCATCTAATCTTAATTGCAGAATTATGCTTGTAGTGAGAAGAACACAAGTTCAAAGTGGCCTTGGGTATTGCTCAATCATGGATTTAGAGCCTAGGGGTCATTATTCAAGCCTAAGGGACAAAAACCAATATTTTGGAGAAAATCTTATCAAGTTTAGGGACTACTACAAGATTGTTATATCATGCTACAAGGTTGCTATAAGATGCTACAAGATTGCCTTGTTTTGCTACAACATTGATTTTGTGGGCATCATGAGGGTGAAAAAGGTGGTTTGAAGGTGGGAAATGGTAGGTAAGGGTATATGAGGATTGTGTGAGGCATTTTCCAGGACTAGTGCCTCTCAAAGGCCCATCTTTCACAAAAACAAATGCACATGGTGTCCCTCAAATAACCCAAAAATATGGTCTCCATGGAAAAATTTTGAGGGCAGTGTGGGATGACAAGGAAGGGGTTGATGAAGCCAAGGAAAATGTAGGGTGAGTGTGCCAACCCTATAAGCCACTGATAGAACATACAAACAAACAACAACCCCCTATTTTGTACTCAAAATGATAATCAATTTGCAACAAAATAACCTCACTAAGAAAGGAAGAGTTTAATTTTATGAAATTGAACAAAGAATGACCTTATCTCATTAAGAAACAATTCATCTCACAACATGCATCTAACCTACATACATGAAAAATTGGAAAATATGATTTTAGCTCCTAGATTGCAGAAACAGAGTATGCAAGGGACAATGAACTAAAGCCTAGTAAATTCCAAAAGGAAATAGTCACATATTTTTGGCTTACTGCTATAGACTCCTCAACCACATTTCCCATAAGGGAGGTGGTAAGCAGGCCTGCAACCACAATTTTATAGAAAATAAACTTTTACTCAAACAATGAAGGAAATGTTGTACCAAAACAATGCATAAACATGATACATAAAGAGGGACTGCAACCTCTCAGTTGGGCCCTAAACTAAGGGGACTGGCGCTCTGCAAAAAATTTAGAATTGAGAAAAAAATAGACTTTTCATTAACATAAAATAGTCTAGCTCAGATACATCATGCAATGACAAGATCAAGCTCCTAGCTCTTGAGAGTTGTTGGCTTAGTGGGTGCTGACCCAGGTTCAGAGTTAAGTTTGTCAAACAAATCATTACATTATTGGCTCTTTCGGCATCGATTCATGGAGTGCATACTGAAATCTCACTTGAAGTAGTATGGGGGGATGCTGGAACCAAGTTTTCGCATGCAGAGATGGTTATGATGTCATTTTATGCCATAAAATTTCCTTCGCATAGATCGATAAGCCCTTGAGGCTTATCGATATAACCCCCTCTTACCAGTCTCTAGGCCTTCCTGAAGGTCTACGATTGCCTTTCGCGAACCCTAAACAGGTGAATCAACACACCTCTATAATTACTAGTAATTTTATTATTACCCAGATCATCTTAAGTGTCTGATATATTTAACCTGCATTAAGATATTCTTCGTGTAAACAGATATTATTACTTGCATTCATATAACAATGTAAACCATGCAGAATCACACAACAATAAAATATTAAATCATAAATGCATTCATTCATAACATAAGTAATTAAGAAAAACACAAATATTTCTAGAATAATCTCTTTATTGATGCTTCAGATTTTCTTATAGAGTAAAGGCTACCCTGCGCACACAGTGGTAGGGGTCTACGCACTCAACTATGGACTCTACTCTAGGCCTCTACGCACACAGCTACAAAGCTTCTCTTCTACTTTAAGACTCTTCACTCTTCACTTATAATGACCCATTACATCCACTCTGAACTTAATAGAACTTCCTTAGACTCTTCTAAGACTCTCCTTCTTATACAAGCTGACACAATTTACATAAAAGAAGTGAAAATCCCTTTATGACACTTACTATTTGTGCACTCCACAACCATAACTTGCAAAGACTTTACACTTTACATCACAAAATATTGGGATTTCTTCCCCAAAACTTGGGCTTGCGCCCCAAAATTGACTGCAAGGGACCCTGTCCCAATAGGCTCCCAACACAAATATCGTGACTCACCCCTGAGTCACTCTACTCACACGGAGACCTCCCAGCTCGACTTGAACTACTGCTACCTGAACCACGCTCTATGTGGCTGTCTGCTTGAGCTTCTCAACCAACTCCTCGATCGTTGTTCCTGCACTATCTTCTTTGACCTTCTATTGTGTCCTTTGTAGGCCTCCCAACTTCTCTTCAATGGCGGCAGAGATAACATATGCCTCATCCAACCAAGGCCCCAATCTGGCCTTGAGGACCGCCTCTTTTTGTTGCACTGTCTCCACCTATTCGAGCAACTTCTTTGCCTCATGCAGCTTAGCCAGTCATTGTGAGATAGCGATGGTGTGCGTCGTCACTCTTGCTTCGTCATACTGCTACTGCAATTCCTGAGCCTCTATGTTCAACCTCTACAGGTTAGGATCCTCCTACAGAGTCATAATGACCTCCATCGATTGTTCAAAGAGTGTGGTGTAATCTACCACTACAGCATCCACTGTCACTACTACATCATTTACAGTTGCCTTGTGCTATTCTCTGACTAATGGTGGAGTTGAAGGTTGTGACTTCAACCTGAGCTCTGTGATTTAAGATTCAATTCAAACTAAACCTTGGCCATCTTTATCCTTACATCACACACACCTGTAGCCAACTTCCTAATCCTGGTCTCCACTGACACTTCTTCTGGGATATGCAGCTTTGGAATGGTTCTGCATGCTTCAGCTACCACTACTGCAGTGTGCTCATTGCTACTTTGAACCTTCTTCCAGGCTTCTAGCGTGGATTTATTCTTAGCAAATATCTATTCGTTGTTGACTTTCTGCTCGCTAATCATGCTCAACATGTGCTACTCTTGGGCCTTAAGCTCTTCAATCACACCCACTTGTAGTGTGTGAAGAAATTCATTGGGGATTACAGCCAAGTTGAAGCCAACATTCCTTAACGTGCTAATAGTAGCCTTGTTAGCTTCCACCTCCTCGTTCAGAGCTCCATTCGGCAACACGATTTCCCAGAGATCTAAGGATCGAACCAACTTTTCTGCTTGAGTGGTCCCCGATGCCAAACTAGTTGGTGTCGCACCACTCTAACCTACACCTACTTGCAGTCTAGTTGTTTCGATCTATAACTCACACAGACCAGTTCTTATAGCAACCAGGGCTTGCTTCTACTGCTGTTCAAATTGTTGCATCAGTTCCACTGTCGTATCTCTTACCTTGTCACCAATATCATCCAAGTCACCCTTCATCAAGGTGATTGGATCGAGTGATGATTTTGTGGCCTTGGTATTCTTTAGTTGCCCCTCTTTTTCTTGTTCCCTATGTCACTTTACATGAAAAGGAGTGCTCTACAGATCTCTGCCTCCCTTTTCTGACTGTTCATCATCATTTGTTTGGGGGCAAAGTAGATTTCTAACTTTTGTCAGAGCCACACTCTTCCTACTTTGTTTTCTCCTTTGCAGTGTGATATGCTTTTGCATGGGCCTTCTCCTCAGTCTCCTTCTTCCTCTTTTTTGCCAACTATTGCACCTTCAGTACACTTCCTTTTTATACTTCTCCTCAGACTTGCTAGTCCCGGTGGCCAAATCCGATGGTGAGTTCCAATCAGTGGGCCATCACTTGAGGACCTCTGAAATGGCATTATTCGTAGCAAAATAGGGGAGATCATATCATTTCTGATCCAGATCCTTCAACGCCAAAATGTAAACTTGGTGGAAGTCTGCTTTGAACTCCATGTACCTAGATAATTGCTCAAAAAAAGTTGGTGACAATCGTGGCTTGCGGTTGATGGTTATGCGGATGCTTGCCTCCATTAGCACCCAAAATATTTTTCCTTTGCGAACCCATGAAACATCCTTTGTGGCCCATAGTGAAGAAAACTTCACTACTTCTAGTAAATCTACTTGAATCAGAGGAAACTAGTTGTCCTCCGGTGACTCCCATGCGACCAACACAATTGATAAGAGTAGCCATGAATAATGAAATGTCTTTCTTTGGTCTTGTCCCTCCCTATAGTTCACTAGGAACTCACTTCACAGGTAGCATGCCCAGTTGAACTACACACCCTCCACACACTGAGCCGCTAACGAGACCACTGGTGTCGGAACCTTATTCGTGCGGCACTTCCTCATCACTTTGCCAGCCAAATTTTGGGTGGCCACTTTCACTATGGGGTCAGTGATACTAGAGATGGAATACCCACACACTTTCTTGACAAGATTGAACTAATCCTTCATCTTCTCAGTGAGGTCGTGCTCACCCTTCTTGCTGCCAAATGCCTTTGTTCGATTCAGTCCAAAGTGAGAGAGTAATGTGATCCTATGGATCAGCATATCAGTGATTGGTATTAGCTCACTCAACCACAAGCACCCACCATGCACAAGGCACAACAACTACTTAATGAATGTCAAGTTTATGGGTGCACGGTGGTAGTACGACACCCATAGGAGGTTCAATAATCCTACCTGGTTTACCCCCCAAATCCATTCCACCAGCTCCATCGCGGTGACACCAGACTCCTTGTAGAACACGCACTTCATGAGTGTATCGGTAGCCAGGTGGGAAAACTGCTCAACGTCTCCCAAAACCCAATATTCAAGCTTCAAATGTGGGATGTGCGCCAAGCGCAGACCTTCAAATGTTATGTTTTTAGCAACAGAGGGGTGTTCAGGAGGAATTGTCCCTCATCTAAGTCCTTTTGGACCTTCACCTTGCCCTAGCATGGAGGGATGTACTCTGGTAGCTTCAAAATAGGGTCTACCCCTTCAACATCTATGTCTTTCGTGCCCTCGTCGGCCTCCAGGTCTACCACTTTTCCATTCTCCTGCACAGTGGGATTTTCTTTCTATTGTGCCTGTGTAGCTACATGTTTCCTCGGTAACTGATGCACCGAAAACATCTTCTTCTGTTTATCCTTCTTTGACCTAGGATCCCCTCTTGGTGGCATAGGGATTGGCCTAGGTGACCTTGGTGCCTTAGGCAATACTGTAGGAACCTCCATACTCACGACTTAATGGGTAGCTCCCTAAGAGGTGATAGTGCCCCTAGTACTAGCGGTCCTAGCTAGTGCAAACATAAAGCTATTAATGAGCTTCTGGGTTTCCTCAGGTAACTTATCAAACACAAAACTAGCAATCAAGTCCTTAAAGAGCTCACAGTTCATGCGCAACTGATAGAACAACACAAAAATTCTTAGAATGCAAAGTGCTTCTCGCTAGATGGCCATATGTAATTTATAGGAAATGTTGAGTTCAAATTCAACTGTTCCCCCCAAAATCCATCCATAAATGAGAGATTGGTGGCATATTTGAAAGATTTCACACTTGATTTCAGCCTTAAATGCCTTAAATGTTAGCTGCCTGCTCCTCTTAATCATCTTCTCACAACCAAATCATGAACAACTCCTTTCGTGTGTCAACTAATAGTGTGGCACCCTTATTTTCCACACAGACCCCTCATCGCACAGTTCTACAACCCGGGCAGTGTATTTTACAGTCCCGCACCTCCTTGCAGTTGCCTGGAGCGCTAAGACTGTGCTACTGTCCTATAGTCATCTGGTCGGATCCTTAGTGTATGGCTTCAATCAGCTGCCATTTACCTTTCTAGGAAATGGATCTCCATTCAATTTCACAAACTAAACTACTCCACCATCAGTAATCTCCTTAATCACATATGGCCCCAGCCAATGCATCTAAAATATTCCTAGAAATTTATCAAACTTGTTGTCATATAATAAAACTAAATCATTTACCTTGAAGGTGCACAATTTGATGTGCCGATCATGCCATGCCTTTTCGCAATCCTTCTGAACTTCTTGATGGAATCTAGCATAGAATCTATCTTCCTCCAGATCTATCAACTACGCAAGCCTCTCTTCTAAGGCTCTGTGGTCTGCCATCCCTGTGAACATCACTATCTATAGACTAGGTACAATGTATTCCATCAGCATCACAACTTCTATGCTATAGACGAGTCTGAAAGGTGTCTATCCAATCAACTTATTACAAGTAGTTCTATAGGCGCAGAACATCATCGGTACGTTCATATCCCAATCATTCCTTTGCGCATTACATACCTTTGTTAGCCATTCTCCAATATCTTATTAAATGCTTCCACCATCCCATTAGCCTGAGGATGATATGGGATGCGTTTTTAATGATACAATTGGAATTCATCCATCAGCACACTGACCGTTTCATTAAGGAAGTGCGTACTATGATCACTCACCAAAATATTTGGGAAACCGAACTTGGTCAGCACATATTCAAACAAGAACTTCACTGTTGTTTCCCCTATACAATCCTTTACATGCTGCACCTTCACCCATCTAGTCAAATACTCAATCGCGGTGATGATATACCACCTACCTGTCTTCTTTCCTAGAGGGTGAATCGGCCCTACAAAATCAATCACCCATTTCTCAAATGGCTATAATGACACTCGTGGATTCAGTGGTAGCTCATCCCTCTGCAATGTTCTCCCCGTCCTTTAACATGCATCGTGTTCCCTACAATATGCTTTTGAATCCTTATGCAATGTTCGCCACCACAACCCAGTGCATAAAATCTTTCGTGTTGTTACTTTTCCTACATAATGGACTCCTGCACCCCCTCCATGAGCTTTAGCTAGGATACTACTTCACTTAAAATCAGTCACATAATGTTGCATTATCTCAACTGATCCCATTTTATACAAATGACCTGCAATCATAGATAAGTCAACCATGTACACCATTAATTCCTTGTTTTGTTGACTAGTGTATCCCTCTGGAGCCATTCCCATAGTCAAGAAGTGGATGATGTCTGCAGAATGATTGTTTGCCATGTGCATCACAAAGAGTTGTGCGTCAACCAGTCCTTCCTCCAAATTAGTGGGATCGTCACCTGTGCGAATGCGCGATAGATGATCCAGTCTTGCATTCAATCACCCTGGCTTCACAATGAATTCAAAATCATACTCCTGAAACAACAGCAACCATCTACATATTCCTCCCCCCCAACACATGCTTTTTGACCAGATACTTTAATGCAAAATGGTCTTTGTACATCTTAAAGTGTCTGCCTAGCAACTAATGCATGAATTTATGGATTGCGTACACCATAGGCAACCTTTCATGCTCTATAATTGAATAGTTCTTCTTAACCTTAGACAACTTCCTGCTTGAAAATTCTATCTAGTGATCCAGTTCTCCTTCACCGGCCTATATCAGTATTGCTCCTAGCACAATACACGATGCATCCACATGCACATGAAATTCCTTCTTCCAATCCGGGAAGACTAGGATTGGCACAGTGACCATCTCTCCTTTTTAACACACCTAGGCTCCACTGACATTCCTCATTCCAATAGAATTTAGCATCCTTTTTCAATAATTTTTCCATCGGTGTGGCAATCTAAGCATAACTCTTGATGAACTTTCGATAATAACCAGTATGACCCAGTGTTGCCCACAGTTGTTTAACACTTCTTGGTGCCTCCAAATTATTTATAAGTGTGATCTTAGCTGGGTCAACCATTAATCCTTGTCTGCACACTACATGACCCAACAAGATTCCAAAAGGGAGGCAAAATAAGAACTTTTTCAAGTTTAGCACAATCTGATACCTCTAGCATGTATCCAGCATCAAGCGCAAACTAGCTACATGGCGTTTGACCAATCCAAACACCATCCAATCATCAAAGTATACCTCCAAAAAATTGTGAATGAACTCTTTGAACACCACAATGGCTACACATGAAAATATTTTCGGTGCATCCTTTAGTCCAAAAGGCATTACAGTATACTGAAGGCATCTCCACTCAGTCGCGAAGGTAGTCTTACTCCTGTCTTCTAGCGTGATCTTGATCTGATGGTACCCCGAGAACCCATCAGTGAATGAATATGCTTCCTGTCCTCCTACATTACCCAATAGTTCATCGGTGAACAAAGTTGGAAAAGGATCATGTACACAAGCATCATTTAGCTTCGTGAGATCTACAGATATCCTTATTTCATCCTTCTACTTCTTTTCCTGAATGACCATTGGACTTACCCAATCAAACTCCTCCACTGATTCAATAATACCTGCTACTAACATTTTGTCCAACTCCAAGCAGACCTTTTCCTTATACTTGGGATTAAGGCGATATTGTTGCTCTTTCACAGGCTTCACGTCTAGTTTCAATGTTATCTTCATTACTCCTAAATTGCCTATTATCCCTTTCGGGTCTGAAAACTTTGTAGGCAACAAACCCTGGTACTTGTGGAGCAACTCAATGACCTTTTCCACCATAGCATCATCCCAGTAGTCCCCTATCTTCACAAACTTCAGTTCTGCCTCTGTTCCAATGTTCACTTGTTGAGTTTTTAGATCCTCCTCTTCTTCTTTAGTAGTCACATTGTATCACTCCAGTGCATGGCACAGTTGGGTGGTCCAATCTGGTTGAATCAAATCCAAGGGATCTTGTGGGATTCTAAAGATCATCGCTTTGATATCCTGCAACGCTTCTTTGATGCACTCAAATCCAGCGTCAAAACTAAATGTCATTAGGAACCTCTCCCTCAAAATATCCCATTCATCAATGCCATGGCAAAGCTTTGTTTCCAAGTACCAATTCATTGGTATTACGTCCAAAGTGTGACAGAACAGATGCACCCACTCTGGTTGTGGTTCTGCTCCATCAGCATCAATCCATTTTGCTAAGTGGTCACATTGATCAATCCTCCCATAATATTTCTCTGTCAATCACACCTTTGGGAAACTAAACCACATCCTCATCAGTCTTCTGTATTTGTGCCATCCTTCGAAATTGTCTTTATGTGTACCCCACGAAGTTGCAAGCGTAGCACACAATGCCAAGTCCAAGGATTGAAAGCAATGCTTCTCTGGCACTTCCCTCTCAAATGCATCCAAAAATTTATCAAAGTCAATTAAACCATCATAATAAGGTAGAATTATTACCTCCAATGATACACAGTGCAGTGATTTAGTCATCATGTTATAGTGTAGCATAGACACTTCATGCAATCGATTATGCCAATATTCCAATTCCTCATCTGAATCCGACATGAAAGAGCTTTTGTGGTCCCATGCAATATGTCCATCAGCTGATGGATTCACCCAATCTTGATCTCGCTTCGTTCTTTTATAAATTTGGTCCAAATCATCGTCACTTTCATAATCACGGACTGGTTCAGTATAGCGCAGTCCTTCTGCAAGGTCCAAAGGTACTACTACGTAAAGTGATTTTCTTTCAAATGACATCGTCCACTTCTTCAAATTGATCACCCCATTCATATCAATAGCCTAATCGATCCAAAGGATTGTGGGGTAGGGATTACTGTCATAAAAAATCTCTATTACCTCGAAATCAACCAATACGCTCGTGCCTTCAATATCTATTGTCACTCCCTACAATATTTCCATGGGGATAATCTTTTGTTGATTCACCATCCTCAATTGAATAGGAGACCACTGTAGTGCAGGTCTCCCCATTCTCTCCCATGTTTATTTCAGAAAGACATTCGCATCTAACCCAAGATCTAGAATAACTTGGTCCATTTCATATTCTCCTATTTGCGTAGTGAGCCTCATCTCACACCCTGTTCTTGCCTTATGCTTACCAATTTTCCTGACCACATCCGGTCCCTCAAGAGAATTACCGACACCTTTATTGATCAACTCTTGTAGTCATTTTACGGCATTGTTATGGCGTAGCAACTTCATACAAGTCTGAAAGGTAGTAAGCATGGAAGGGTCCATTTCTTTACACTGCTTATCCTAACTTCATGAGGTAGAAGCCACAGCGAATATTTTCTTCGCTTCCATGAAGGTACCTTTTGTGCATTCTAGATCAAATCCAACCTCATTCACTAGAGCTTTACGGACCCATTCACTTTCTTTAGGCTTATTTCCCTTATCCTTGCCAGTCGTCATTCCACTTCACAACACAATATTCACACTAGGATCCTCTTCATGGGGTTTAGCCCTCATCATCTACAGGTTCTAGGTAGGTTGTTGAGACTGTGTCCCTTTTTCACGCATCTTAGCTATTAATCTAGGGTAGTCTTCTATTGCATGGTCAAACTGAGTACAATATTGGCACGAAAAGTGCATTGGGATCATACATTCTCACGCATAGTGTATTGGACCTCCACAATTGTAGAAAATAACTTGTCCTTGACCTCGTGTAGGTCCTCCTCCACCTTGGCCTCGCTCGCGCCCCTGATATCCTCCTCACACTCCCCCAACACCTTCATCCAGAGGCCAAGTTTTTGTCTGCATTTGATATGTGGGCATTCTCTCCATCATTAACTCATAACTATGGAAATTACACTCCTCATGACCTACTAATTTGCAGAAGTTGCAGAACAGTTGTTGTGGTGTCTATAAAAATTTCTGCAGCAAGTGGCAATTATTTGTCGCATGGTTTCCAGCTACTTGACAAATAACAAACCACAGCATAGGCCATGTACTTGGCCCTACTTGAGCTTCAAGATTCAGAGGCATTGGCCCTCCTCCTGCAACATAGTTCATGAAGATAGGGCGATGATCTTTTCATGCCCTTGACTCTTACATTTGAAACACCAAACTTCTTCGCACACTTCTGGCCAAGCGACTCTATCCTTATTTAGACTTTAGAATTCTAGGAAAAGGTTCTGCAACTCCGTGTGAATCTGCTAAACTCCTAAAGAATCATGTTGAATTGGTGTCTCGTGCAATCTCATCGCAATCTCCAGGGCCTCTGCTTGGGTCCCAATATTTTTCTATGATAAAGAAACCCTTAGATGAGGCAAGAGTGAAGCCACAAACCATTCGTGATGCTGCCCATCCATAAGATTGATGTTAGATTCGTGGATCTTGCACTTCAATCTCTGATCTAGCTCCCAGGGTGTCTCACCAGGCTTCATCATGATCTCCTTGAATCAAATGATATATTGCGTTTCAAATTTGGGCATACTGAATTCCCTATTTAGTGCAGCCTGAATGTTTGCCAACGCAGCTATCGGGTTATCAGTGCAACACTTAATGTACCACATTAGTGCATGTTCCTGCAAAGAAGTAACCAACATTTCCATCTTCATCTAATCATCTGTAATGTTCTAGGCTTCCCACACAACCTTCACAACGAACCAAAACTAGTCCGGGACCTCATTTCCAAATCCCTTGAAAACAAGAAACTTCATTGTATTCACCATATTGAACGGTGGTGGAGGTGGTGGTGGTGTCGACAAAAGTGTATGAAGTGGAGGTGAATATGGAGGTGGTGTGGGTGGATGGGGTATTTGTGGGAACCCTCACCTTATTAACTAGATAGCGCTTTGCGGAGAAGCCTGTGTTGCTTCTTCATCGTCACTCAGAGGAGGCTCAATCAACAAGCTATATTCAGGTCCTGCTCCCCTTCTATCTCTGAATAAATTTCCACTTTGTGTAGATCCAAACATAAAGGTAGTTACATACTTTTCACATAAGATAATTTTAATCCAAGTATTCAAAGATCTTAAATACTTACCTCGTAGTCCTTTAGAGAAGGGTCACTCTACTTCACTGTATTTAACCAAGGTATCAACCACGAACTCTGTTACAAACCCTCCGAGGACACGATTAAGCCAGTGATTGACAACGTGCATGACCTTATCTTCAGAGGCTTCCAATCTTTGCACCAACTCCAGGGTCCACACTATTGGATTGCCAAGTCTCCACCTTTTGTGGTCATTTTCCAATTTAGCGATCTACTCGTATAGCTCAATCGGGAAGGAACAAAAGAAAATTTTGTGTATCTCTATGTACAAATACATGTCCAACCACTGTTCTTTGTCAATGGTGGATTCATGTTCTCTTGTGTCACGAATCCATGGATCTTCCTATCCAACCAATCTTCAATTTCTTTCTTAGTTAGATTCCAGTGATGCAACATCACACATCTCTTTATGCAGATCCCAGTCCTAGCAATGAAACCATTTGTTGGCTTAGTGGGTCTTGACCCAGGTTTAGAGTTAAGTTTTCCAAACAAATCCCTACACTATTGGCCCTTTCAGCTTCAAGCCATGGAGTGCATACTGTAGTCTCACCCGAAGCAGTATGGGGGAATGTTGGAACCAAGTTTCCACACGCAGAGATGGTTATCATGTTGTTTTATACCCTAAACCTTCCTTCACATAGATCAATAAACCCTTGAGGCTTATCGATATAATCCCATATTACTAGTCTCTAAGCCTTCATGAAGGTCTACGACTGTCTTTCTCGGACCCTAAGCAGGCGGATCAACCACTTACATGCCTTTGTAATTACTACTAAGTCTGTTATTACCTAGATCAACTTAAGTCTCTGATATCTTTAGCATGAATTAAGATATTCTTCATGTAAATAGATATTATTACTTTCATTCATATAACAATGTAAACCATGCAAAATTGCACATCAATACAGTATTAAATCATAAACTCAATATTCATCATAACAAAAATTCATTCATTCATAATAAAAGTAATTGGGCAAAACACATATATTTCCAAAATAATCTCTTTATTGATGCTTCAGATTTTCTTATAGACTCAAGACTACCCTGCACACTTAGCTGTAGGGATCCACGCACTCAACTATGGACTCTACTCTAGGCCTCTCCACACACAGCTGTAGAGCCTCTCTTCTACTATAAGACTCTTCACTCTTCACTTCTAATGACCCATTACATCAACTACAAACTTAACTAAATTGAATTAGACTCTCTAAGACTCTCCTTATTATACAATCCAATGGTTTGCGGACCATGGGTAGGTCTATACAAGCTGACACAACTTACATAAAATAAGGGAAAGTCCCTTTATGACACTTACTATATACGAGCTCCAAAACCATAAATTTTGGAGACTTTACACTTTACATCACAAACACTTGGGCTTTTGCCCCAAAATTAACTGTAGGGGACCCTGTCCCAACAAGAGTGCCTCCTTGTTATAAAAATTTGAATCCTAATGATCCCGTAGGCCTTTTTATTTATATAAAGAGGATTGTGGGGTAGCCTCTTTGAAAAGAGGATTGCCTCCCTCCAAAAATTTGAAAAGAGTGGATCTAACTCCATTATATTCTCGAATTCTCTTGAGTTCATTGGCTTCCAGTGGACCTTGAGTTGTAGATGAGTTTTGGCTTCTTGGGGCCTGACCGAAGTTCGAAGCTAATTAGCCAAGCAAATCCCTATACTACTGGCCCTTTTGGCAACAGTCCGTAGAGTGCGGACTGAGGTATCACCTGAAGTAGTATGGAGGGGCGCTGGAACTAGGTTTCCACACCCTTGAGATGTCTGAGGGTTTGGTTTAGTCCAACTATTTGTCGCTGCATCTAGGTTGCTTCATACACTTCCCTGGCCTTTTCGCCCTGATATACTTGCCTTCGCACAACCCTAATCAGGGGTTGTGGGGCTTTTGTGCTACTGGAGTAGCGTTCTGTGCTATTTCTCTAAGTTTCACATGAGATCTTACCTTTCTTCTTACACCTCTTAGTTATCTTCGCGTAAATAGAAGCCTTATGTTATAATTATTTATACAACACACACATATAAGTTGATGCAGCAAATAAACAGTACACTTTCAATTTATACCCAATAATACATTAAATAGGAAAAGATACACAAAAATATGGTAAACTTCTCTTTATTAATTCTTCCAATGGTTATACACTCGACCTGCCCTGCGCACTCAGTTGTAGGGGTCCATGCACTCAGCTGTAGACTATTAGGCATCTATGCACTTCGTTGTAGATCCTTCTCCTACTCTATGACCCAAAGACACACTTTACACCTCGACTCAATGTCCTACCCTCGTCATGCTTCTTTTCTATTAGCTATGTTATCTTATACACTTAGAGACTCTCTCTTTTTATACAATCCCATGGTCTGCATACCATGGGTAGGTCTCTAAATAAGACATTATATTACATCAACAGGGGTGCACAACCCTATGACTCATTATGACTTCTGCTCCGTACCCACAATTCGTGGAGCTTTTACAAAGGACTTGGTCAAAACTTGGGCTTTAAGCCCCAAAACATGCCTTGGGGGGATTCCATGCCCAACAAGCCCGCAACACAAGCATCATGACTCTCCCCCAAGTCACTCTATCGGCACAAAGATCTTTGTACGAAGTCCCTCCAACTATGTTCAAACCACTACAAGGTTGGCAACGCACTGAGCAGTTGCCTAATTGATTTCCTGTATGCATTGTTTTGAGACCGCGGTGTCGGAATTGCTTACCTACATCTGTTCCTGTATCCCCTGTATTTGTGCGAGATTGCCTTCAATTGTTTTTGTGATGGCGAAGGCCGCGTCGATCCAAGGCTCAACGCATGCTTTCAAGACTGCTTCTTTGTGCCATGCCACATCCACCTATTCTTTCAGCACTTTTGCCTGTTGCATTCGTACGAGCCTTTGAGTGAGGGCCACCGTCTACGTAGTTCCTTTGATGTTGTCATACTGTTGCTAGAGTTCATGCACATCTATCTCTAAGCGCTAGATGTTGGGGTCCTCTTACAAGTTCGTGAGGACCTCAAATGACTCCTCCAACATTATGGTGTAGTCCCTCACTATACTGTCGATCTTGTCTAGTGCCACTGTAATAGTGCCGGCGCACTTTCCTCCTACTTCGAGAGGGGTGGACGATTGCGCCTTCAACTGTAGCTCAAAGATCTGAAGGTTCAGCTCTAGCTAAACCTTAGTCATTTCTTCTCGCACCTCGTGAACCCCTGCAGCTAGACTATGGATGCGCGCCTCTGCTGGTGTATCTATTGGGATGGCCAGCTCAAGGACGCTTTGACAAGCTTCATCTAGTACATGTACTAGCTATCAATTCTGCGACACCACTTCATCACATTGCAAGCTCAACTGCTCCATTTTGATCTTTTGCTCGCTTAGTAGTTGTAGCATGCGGCTCTCCCTAGCCCGCAGTTATGCAGTAATCCCATCCTATAGAACATATAACGTCTCCCGCAGGAATGCAGACATGTTGATCCTGATACCCTTTAGTGCACTAAGCATAGGCCTTTCAACCTCATTTGTTGTTACCAGTGCCCCTTTCGACAGAACTATTGTATTTTTCATCTGCGTGTGCAACATCTGCTCTGCTACAGTTGTCCCTACTATGACGCTGGTCGAAAGGGTACTAGCCTAAGGTGTGCACACCTGCAACTCTTGCAAC
The DNA here is from genome assembly GCA_000404065.3 of Pinus taeda. Taxonomy (NCBI): domain Eukaryota; kingdom Viridiplantae; phylum Streptophyta; class Pinopsida; order Pinales; family Pinaceae; genus Pinus; species Pinus taeda. Next base: position 253,499 of record APFE030321086.1, read on the forward strand.
TATGCTCTAAGGGCCCCCAACACAATTTGGTTTTCCTACACAAAATTTTTGAGGGCCTTGGAGGTGACATTGCGCACTGTCTCGCCGATGTCGTGCAGATCACCCTCGACAAAGGTAATCAGGCCAATTGACAACTTTGATTCCTTGGCCTTCTTGCATGGCCCCGTTCACTCGCTTGGGCACTGGCACTTTAGCTGTGTTGATGCGGTTTGTGGGTTCACACCTCCCTCCTCTTCCTCTGCTTCCTGCCCATGCGAAGGTGAATTTTGGCCCTCACGCGCCTTTGCGGATGCTCCCTGTGCTACTTCTCTTCTACCTTTTTCTAGTTTGCTACTGTCTGTGTAGTGTGCCCCACCTCCTGCACTTCTACTGTTGCTGCCTCCTTCATTCTCTTCTCTGCCAACTGTGCCATGCGCAGTTTGTCCTTCTATTTTTTCCTTTGTGCCATAGACTTCTCCATTGCCATGATGTCTAGAGCGTGCCACTCCAGTAGCCATGTATCTAGTACATCAAAGCTTGGATCATCCTTGGCTACAAAGGGTAGCTCTCTCCATTGCTTGGTCATATCCTTGCACGCTCCGATGTATATGTTGTGAAGGTCTGCTTTAAACTCTGCAAAACTTTGCAGGCTATTGTAGACAGTAGATGATAACTGCGGCTTGTGGTTAATCCCCATTTTGAGGTTCATTTCCATGAACACCTAGAATATCTTGCTATCCCATATCCAGTTCACGTTCTTCATGGCCCAGAGCGAAGCGTACTTCGCGGCCTCCGACAGATCCCTGTCAATTGTGGGGAACTAACTGTCCTTTGACAATTCCCTTGGCATGAGCACTGTGGATAGTAGAAGCCATGCATAGTGGAATGTTTTGCCTTGTTCCTGAGCCTTGCGGAAATTCTCCAAGAATTCCTTGTAGAGGAAATCAGACCAGTTAAACTGGACCCCCTCCGTGCACTACTCAGCAAGTGCTACCACTAGCGTGGGTACCTCATCTACGCAACACTTAAACATAACCTTACCTACCAGTATCTAGGTTGCCACCTTAACTGCTTTGTGGTTGATGCTAGATATGTGGTCTGTGATGGCCAAGTCACTAATTTTCCGCTCTAAGATAATTGCAGGGTCCTCTCCTTTGCATGGAAGTCGGGTAATGTGGTGAATCAAGTGGTCTGTGATGGGGATGGAATCCTCCAGCCACAAGCACCCACCATGCACTAGGCATAGAAGCTACCTAATGATGAAAATTTTTATTGGGGCGTGGTGGAAATGCGGCACCCAAAGCAAGTTTAGTAGCCCTGCCTTTTCCACTCCGCACAACCACTTTCGCAGCTCTAATTCAGTAACCCCAGCTGCGGTGTTCTCCTTAGGTTTCATGAGCTGTGCGGTCTCTAGGTAAGGGAACTTCTCATGATCAGTGAGATCCCAATATTCAAATTTTAAGCTAGGCACCCGTCCCAGGTGCATGCCCTCAAAAATGATGTCGTCTGGGAGGAGTGGGGTGTAGAGAGAGCTCTTGCTCTTGTCAAGATCCTTGGGCACTTTAGCCTTCCCCTTTCACAGGGGGATATAGGCGGGAAACTTTGTTGGAGGGTACGTAGGCTTAGTTTCTCCCTCCATGCCTTCATCCTATTCTTCTTCGATGATAAAGTCCTCCAGGTCTTCCTCCTCCTCATTGGTTTCTATGTTAACGACTTTCCCTTTCTACACCATTGTTAGCCTAGTGCACAATGGGTTTCGCGGGGACACATGTATGGACACCATCGCTTGTTTGTCTTTCTTTGGTCTTGGTGTGCATAGTGATTTGGGGACTTCTGCCACAATATCGGTGCCTTCATGGGCATCCCCAATAGTCAGGGCTTGCGCGGCCTCTTCGATGGTCATCTCTATATTTTCCATAACTTCCTTAGATGTTTCCATCATGTCTGACCATAAATATATCACTCACGTACTTAGGGGCTCAATCAACATTCTGCACAGGTCAAATAGGGCTCTGCTCAGGCTACACAGAGTATAAAACAGCTCAATTCACAAATAACCAAGTGTTGTTTGTTGGGAAACCCTTTGTAATTTATAACACCTTTTGAATTTCAATTCGACTGTTCCCCCCAAATCCAATTCATTAATGCTCTCTTGGCGGCATATTTTCCCAAATCTTGCCCATAAATCACGTCTTAAATGCCTGCAACCCTCTCCATTTGGTCTCTTGTCGAGCATCACATTATGAATAGTGACTTCAATAGTCACTTTCTAGCCAACCCATGAGGCAGCGTAGCCACCCTTGTGCGGTCATGGACCTTGTGACTCATTGCTTCTACGTGCAGCTCCAACATTGCACAGCTCCTGGGAAAAATAGTTTATAGTCCCATGCCTCCTTTCAACTTCCTGGAGTGTTGAGACTGTACTTCCCCAAGCTAGTCAGATAGTTGGGCCACCCGTGTAGGGCTTCAATCAGCTACCATTCACTTTTCCTGGGAAAGGCTCTCCATTTAGCTTTACTAGTTATATCGCGACCTCTTCCCCATCCTCCTCCACCTTGGGATCGTTCGAACCCCTGAAATCTGGTTCGTACTGTTAGCACTTAGAATTTATCTAGAAGTTATTAGAAGAAATAAAATGACCGAGGTAACCACAAACCAACTTTTAGGAATAGGCTCTAGCCAACCTAGGCTCAAAGAGGGCTCTCTCTATGTGAGTTAGCTTTGTTTGTTGGGATTTCATGCTAGTTATGAATGTTTAGGGGGGTTTTTTATTTGTATTGAAGATTGGATCATGGGATCCTTAAAACAAATGGATAGAATGTTGTCTTTAAACCATTGGGCTATGGAGTCAACAGAAGGGCAGCCAGATTGGATCAAATCACTAAAGGGAATGTTCAGAGGGAAAACTAGCTGAGTAAAGTGCAGGTCTTTAGAACATGAGGGTGAAATGGTTTTAATCAAGGGGATAGAGCAATTAAGAATTCTAAGATCAAGATATAAAGGAGGAAAAGAGGGTAATCGAAAAAAAGGGAAATTAAGAATCCTTTGATATGGATTAGCAAGAAACAACCTAAACTATGGATAAATTATGAATTCCTTAACTTAGATATTAGTTGAAAACATTTAAATGCCTAACTGTTAAAACAGAGTGTAAATAAACAAATCCTAAGATATTGTTCCAGTTATAGCATTCAAATTCAGAAATACAATAAATATTGTGGAAAAACCTTAAGAAATATAACAACAACATGAGAAAATATTTGTCTGCACTTCACTTAACACATGAATCCTATGAATTATCTTGTCTTTATTCATCAATCTAGCTTGCTGGCCCAGTCAGTGACACAACAGATTTACAATGTTTTGATCAAGAAGCCTATACAAATGTCTAAGAATCCACACTACATACTTCAAATTTTGAAGTATTTATACAAAAGTTTATTACAAAATTTCCCAAACTAACTTGAGAATTAATCTAGGAAGTAAAAATATCTTCTTGCTAGAAGGTAGAGACAACTATTGAACTCCTTCATGTTGTCCCTAGTATTTTGGTGTTGTTGGCCTTTATAGTTGGGTTTCTAGCCTTTTATGCTACCTTGTTGTTTGGTCTTTTACGTTGGAAGCTATGTTCACTTTTGGCTTTCACCTGATACACTTTGACACTGATACTCTTTAATCATGCTGACCTACCTTTACCTTTTACCATGCTGACTGTACATTAACCTTTTTACTACATTTTACTATAGTAAATCAATCAATTTTTCCCATAATTCAGAATGAGGTAACTTGATTTTCAACATCCTGATATATATCTTATCTACCTCGGTGTACTTAGAAAAAGTAGGCCTAGTGATGAATAGGTGTTTCACCTCATGCTAGAGGAAAAATAGGTTTTCAAATGTCTGGTAAAGAACTTTTCATGTTGGCAATGGCTTTATTAATGATGTACAAGCATGTTCTTTAGCTAGCTCTCTAATTTTGTTGTCATAATCTTGTTGTGTCATGAGATTGTCATTTATGACCAAGGGACTGGGTAACCCTTTCTCTCTCAAAATTTGAAACTTGGCCATAAATCTATCAACTGCTACCTGCATATTTTGACACTTTTCCGCCAACTTTGACATTAAGTTTACCTTGGAAAGGACCTTTCTTACCTCCAAAATTGTTTTTGTTCTATCCTCTATATCCAATTCCTAAAGTTCATACTTCTTTTTACTGTTGAGGAAGTGGATAAGTCTAATAGCATCTTCAGGTATGTCTCCTAATTCTTCCTTGACTTTTTTAATAGCTTTTGTAGCTATCTTTATCAAATCTATCTATTCAAAAATCACTTGAATGGATGGCCAAATATCATTGACAAAGTCAATGATATTGGCCCATAATAGTTCCTTGGCTTGCCCAAGGGGTTCCTTTAGTGTTAGATATTTCACCATGGTGTTGGGTAGTGAATCCCCCCATAGCATGTTTTTGGGGCTTGAAGCCAGATTTTTGGTCAAGCATAATGTAAAGACCCTACGAAATGCGGGTGCAGAGTGCAAGAGTTGAGGTTTGTCCACCGTAAAATAATGTAAGTTAATGTATAGTAGGTCAGCCTACCCATGGTCCATGGACCAAGGGATTGTATAAATAGAGCGAGGCTCTAAGTGTAAAGTTAGTCTTAGTTTTGAAAAGTAATAGATATATGTGAAGGCATGGTTAGAAGATAGAAGTGAATTTGAAGTGTATTGGGTCATAGTATTAGGTAGAGGCTCTGTAGCTAAGTGCAGAAAGGCCTAGTAGAGTCCGCAGCTAATTGCGCGGACCCCTGCTGCTGAATGCGCGGGGCAGAGGTGGGGCTATAACCAAACTTGTGTATTAATAAAGATAATATTGATTCAGAATATTGTGCTTCCATTTGCAAATCTATATTTCTATGTTCTGGTTATCTTTATGCCTTTATATTGGTTTTGAGTACGTGCACTAATCTGAAAGTTGAATAAGTAATAAGAATATTGGTCCCGCACAAACTAAGCTAAGAACTAATATAATAGCACAGTAAGGATCAGATCGGAATAATACTGTATTCACAAAGCTACACACGGGTTGCGAATAATAGAAAGCTCCGTGGAGTAGTGCAGTGCACAGATTAGGATCATGAATCTCCAAAACCCTCATCAAGACATCCCTAGGGTGCAGAAACCTGGTTCTAGCACCCTCCCATACTACTTCGGGTGAGACCTTAGTTCGTGCTCTACGAACTGTTGCTGAAAGGGCCAGTAGTATCGAGATTTGCTTGGCTAAACTCACTGCTGAACCTAGGTTAGGCCCCACGTAGCCAATAAATGGTTCTGTTGCCGGGACGGAGATCTGCCTAAGGGATGTCTGACATTGTGCCCAACAAAGAAGGAAATTGAAGAGTGGGTGGACAAAAAATATCACAAGTTCACGACACATGAGGAAAAAACACTGCAAGCATTCGAGAAGAGGTGGCTACATCGCTACGTGTATACGGAAAACCACGAGATTTTCTTTGCATCCTTTCCTTCTGAACTATATGAGTGGATCGTTAAGTTAGCCGACAGCCAGGGAAGGTGTAAGCTCAACCAAACAATAGTGTGGAGTCCGGAATTAATGTGCCGACTAGAGGCATCAAAAGACAAGATCATGCGAGTTGTGTACCATTGGCTCCACAAGATAAATAGGGGGATTTATAACTAAGTTTGCTATAGACACGACCATGAGCTACAGTGAAGCGAAACATTATTTTCTCAAGGGACTGCAAGGTAAGTACATTAAATTTTTGAGTAACTGGATTAAGATGTTGTTATGTGAAAAGTGGGTTATGCGAATACATTAATGCTTGGAACAACGTGGAGTGGAAAGATTTACAAAGGTAGCGGAGAATTAGGAAACAATCTCTTAATTTCACCTTCACGAGAGAGCGAGGAAGAGCTTGCTCGGGTCTCTTCGAGAAGTGTGGTCAGTTTGATAAGGCAACGCATTCCGTAGTTACCACTTCCACCCAAGCCACCACCCAGTTCACCTCCTTCACCTCCATCTCCACGCACTCCACCTCCACCAACCTCACAGTTTAGCATGGCGAGCACAATAAAGCTACCCATATTTAGAGGAGTAGGGAATGAGGATCCAGACCAGTTTTGGTTTGTGGTAAGAGTAGTGTGGGAAGCATAAGGGGTCACGGATGACAACACTAAGAAGGTTACATTGGTGAGCGTGATGCAGGATTGTGTGTTGACATGGTATATCAAGCACTCTAATGACCACCCAAATGCAAGGATAACAGAGATCCAGAATGTGTTGAACTGAGAATTTAGCCGGCCAAAATTAGAGACACAGTCAATCATCGGGTTTAAAGAGATCGTGATGCTTCCAGGCGAGACTCCTTAAGATCTGGATCAATAGCTGAAGAGTACGATCCACGAGGCTAATATGACACTAACAGATGCACAACACCGCGCATGGTTTGTGGCATCTCCAACATCGCACCTGAAGATGACACTGTCACAACAGAAGCTTCCAACCCAGGCAGAAGCGTTGGAAATGGCGATGAGGTTGCATGAGACCCCGATACAAGATCCTGGGTTGGGCTTTAAACAAATACATGTGCAACTACAGAATCTTTGCCTGGAAATACAAAGCTTGAAGCAGGATAGGGCATTGCGGCTAGAGGCGCGTGAGGAAGTATGGTGCATAAAATGAAAAGGCTAGGGCCATGACAAGGATCACTATCCAGTATTCGTAAACTACTTAGCAGGAGGGGGACCAATGTCATTGAGACCAGAGGCATAGACAGGGCTGAGTGTGACACCCATGCTATGGTGCGCAATCTGTTAGATAGGAGGAAAACACACGATGGATAATTGTCATTTGTTGCAGAAGTATACACATAATCCACAGTAGTTGTTTTATAATTTCTGCAGGTCAGTAGGCCATGACAAGCACACTTGTTGCAGTTATGAGTTAATGATGGACCAAACCCCAACCTATAGAATGCAGATAGAAATGTGAGGCCTCGACCCAGCTGTGGGGATGGCACAAGCTAGATTTCAGGGGTGACATTGAGGACTAGGAGGAATGGGACCAGGAAGGGGCCGCGAACAATTAATTTGCTACAATTACGGAGGACCAGGGCACTACGCCCACAATTGTGCCAACCCTACAAGAACATCCTGCTCATGCTGTGCTTAGTTTGATCATGAAATTATAGATTGTCCTACGTTGATCACACAGATGCGCGAGAAAGGGGTACTCCAGCCTCTTCTGACTCAAAATATCCAAATGATGAGGTCTGAACTGTGCGAAGAAGACCCAAATGTGAGCATGGTGCTCAGAAGCGGTGTGACCACAGGGGGGATAAGGGGAAGCAGCCTGAGGAAGATACCTGGGTTCGCAAGGCTCCTATAAAGGAACCTGAGTTTGACTTAGAATGCGTAAAGGAGCTGTTCATGGAAGCTAAGAAGAGCTTCGCGGAGGCCTCCACTTCAGGTAGTAAGGATCAACCATAGCCAGGGATGGATCCTTCTATGCTTACTACCCTTTTGGAGATATGCATGAAACTATTGCATGACAATAAGGCAGTTAGGGACTACAGGAGTTGATCACCAGGTGCACAGGGTTAGATGAACCACGCATAGTCTGGAAACTGGGAAAGCATGCATTACACACCGGGAGGGAAATGAGATTCACTGTGCAGATTGGTGAGTATGAAATGGATCAGGTCATCCTAGATCTAGGATCAGATGTAAATGTGTTATCGAAGAAAACATGGGAACCATGGGTAGGCCCGCATTGAAGTGGTCCCCTATTCAATTACGAATGGTGAACCAACATAATATTTTTCCCATGGGGATGTTACAAGAGGTAATAGTTGATATCGAAGGCGGGAGCACATAGGCGGACTTTGAGGTAATAGATATTGTCAATGACAACAATCCCTATCCCGCATTGTTAGGAATAGATTGAGCCACTAATATGAATGGATTCATCAACTTAAAGAAGCGGAAGATGATATTCGAGAAAAAGCCCCTATGCATAGTAGTCCCACCAGACCCAGCCGAAGGAGCACACTACATTTAACCAGTGCGCAATGATGAGATGGATTGTATTTAACTAGATAATAGCTTAGACCAGGATCGGGTGAACCCAACTGTAGATGGGAGAATCTCGTGGGAACGCGACAGCTCCTGTACTTTAGTTTTAGACGAAGAAGTAGAACGCTAGCACAACCGGTTGCATGAAGTGAAAACACTGAATTGCAACATAATGATTAGATAATTGTGCTATGTGACGACAGAGGCAAGGGAACTGCCAACATATGATGGAGTGACATTGGTGGATGAATTCTTGGGAAAATTTGGAAGCGCAGTACCGGAACAATAGCGGTACAGTGCACTGGAATGGGCACTACGCGCAACACCCTCACGATGGTGGAGTACACATAAGGAGACCATTGTAAACTGGTGCGAATATAGAAGGCAGATGCGCTTACAGTTTGGAAGCCTCCAGCATCGAATGAGAGTCGGGCAACCAAGATGAAGCAGCTTGCACCTATGTTGATGGGTGCAGACGTGTGCCATGAATTCCACACAAGCACACCCCAGATTAAGGATTGAAAGTTGGAACCAGACGTAGCAGCAGGAAAAGTGATGCACAACATGAATATTCAAGGTCGAAGCATTCAAAAGGCTATGCATAATCATGAACTGAGTTGACCAGGTGAGACAAACTAATTGGGACCTACACGTACCAGCAGTTCGATGGGCCTATGAGACCATGAGCAAAAATGTGAGCATGGAAATGACTCCAATACTAATGAGAAGAGACGACACCATAAGAGAAAAGATGAATCCTGATACAACATCTCCCACAGTTGGGATAGTACGCGAGGACCCAGGTAAAGGAATTATGTGGTTACAAGAAGCGATTCGGCGAGGGAACTGGAAACTTCGCGAACTCAAAGAAGATCGTCCCCATACAACATCTCCCACAATTGAGATAGTACGCGAGGACCTAGGTAAAGGAATTATGTGGTTACAAGAAGCCATTCGACGAGGGAACTAGAAACTTCGTGAACTAGAAGAAGATCGGGTATGGTTAAGAAAGAAAAGCATGATATTGGACGAAGAAATCAAAAAACTAGAAACCGAAGTCATGCAAGCATGCTACGCCAAGAAACTAAGCACGATGGGACAAAATATAGTCAGCCATACTTCTGCATCAGAAGAATTTGTGGCCCTGCTACGGCTATGACCACACCTTACTAGACAAAGTAAATAAGGGAGCACACCATACAAGGAAAATGTGACGCACTAATGGACATGAGGGTAATTGAGGGGTGCCCACAGACCGAGCTGGAAGGTAAATTGAAGCCTTGTAAAGGTGGTGCAACCACCTGAATATCCTTGGAGAGCACAGTCTCAGCACTCCAAACAGTTGGAAGACAGCACGGGACTGTAAAGGAGTCTGTATGGGAGTTGCGCGAGACAAAGGTTATGTGCAGGATCGGTATGTCACAAGGGTGGCAGCCACGCATAGGGGGCTATGCTACTGTGCGGGTAGGCTGGGAGGTGACCATTGGTGTCACTGTTCATGACAAGAGGTCTACTTTAAGGCAAAAAGGAGTGGGCGGGGGGCAATTAAGACATGAATTAAGAGCTAGATTTGGGATGATCTACTACCAAGAAGGCATTAATGACACAGAAATAGGGGGAAGGGTCAAATTCAAATTCAAAAGACGTTATAAAACCCCCAAGGCCAGCTCCAAGGCAACACTTGGTTGTTTGAGAATTGAGTAAGTACAGAGCATTGAGCATTGTGTACTCTTACCATCCTCAAGTGTAGAGACAATGATGGCTACTAGAACAAGAGTGCAATGCAAGAATTGTATATGGTTGGACATGAATGTGACCCTGCTCATGAAAGTTCAGAGATATGTGTGCAATAAGTACAATAGGCAACGAAACAGTGTGCTACTAACACCCAAGCTGCACGAGACCTGCGACATGGACTTCGTGCCAAGATCGTCGCACCAGGAAAGTGACTCAGGACGAGTCACGATGATTGTGTTGGGGGCCTGTTGGGCAGCAGATCCCCCCATAGCATGTTTTTGGGGCTTGAAGCCTAAGTTTTGGTCAAATGTAATGTAAATATCCCGCGAAATGTGGGCGCGGAGCGCAAGAGTTGAGGGTTGTTCACCCTAAAATAATGTAATTTAATGTATAATAAATAGAGTGAGGCTCTAAGTGTAAAGTTAGTCTTAGTTTTGACAAGTAATAGATAGATGTGAAGGCATGGTTAGAAGATAGAAGTGAATCTGAAGTGTATTGGGTCATAGTAATAGGTAGAGGCTCTGCAGGTGAGTGCGAAGAGGCCTAGTAGAGTCTGCAGCTAAGGCCGTGGACCCCTACAACTGAGTGCACAGGGCAGAGGCAGGTCTATAACCGAACTTGTGTATTAATAAAGATAAGATTGATTCAGAATATTGTGCGTCTGTTTACAGATCTGTATTTCTATGTTCTGGTTATCTTTATGCATTTATATTTGTTTCGACTACGCGCACTAATCTAAAAGTTGAATAAGTAATAAGAATATTGGGCCTGCACAAACTAAGTTAAGCACTAATATAATAGCATAGTAAGGATTGGATTGGAATAACACTGTATTCACAAAGGTGCGCACAGGTTGCAAAGAATAGAAAGCTGTGAAGAGAAACGCAGCATGCAAATTAGGATCGCGAACCTCCACAACCCTCATCAAGACATCCATATGGTGCAGAAACCTACTTCCAGCACCCTCCCATACCACTTCAAGTGATACCTCAATCTGCACTGTGCAGAATGTTGTTGAAAGGGCCAATAATACCAAGATTTTATTGGCTAAACTCACTGCTAAACCTGGGTCAAGCCCCACATAGCCAACACATGGCCTTTAATCTTTCATTCATTTAGGCAACTTTTTGCACTTCTTCCTTGGGCATGATCTTGGCAATCTTGCAATCTGTTTCCAAGATTTTCATCTTTTCCTTCAGCTTATTCATCTCTATGGCTTGTATGGACATTTCGCCCATGGCTTTAACCAAATTTGCTGCTTCTTCACCTGATGCACCTGCTGTTGATGTAGACTCTCTTGAAACTGGTTGTGATGTAGGCATAGGAGCTGTGGGAGCCAATGAGGCTACCAACATGGAAGGGACTATTGTTGAGACTGTTGGGATGACATTTGTAGATGTAGTGGCAATATCACTTTTCTTCAATTGAATTAAAGTGTCTAATTCCTTCTCTGTCTCCCTTAATTGAACATTCAATTTTAGGAGTAGGTCCATTAATTCTTCATGTCTAGTATGGTTCTCCAAAACTTCCAATGTTTTGGGATGTTGCAGCTGAGGTATCTTTAATTATTTTTTCAGTGCTGCAATGTCATCATTCTTTTTCTTAATCAACTGCTTAGTGGCTTTAATGTCTTTGGGATCATGTCCCAATTCAATCACTAAGTCTTCCAAAGACTTGATTCTAGTATCCTTGGTCTATGAGGAGGCCTTCTCTAACTGATATTGAGCTGAGATGTTGGTCAATGAATTCTATAGTTGATGAGCATCTATGGATTTACCTATAAGGGTGGAGTAAATCATTTCTCCCACCTGTTTATGAAACTCAATTTGGTCTATGGGATGAATATCCCTTGCCATCACTTCAAAATCAATTCTCTTGTAATCTGTTGATTTCCTTGGCTGTTATGTAGTTGTTTTTATGAAGGACATCTATAGTTTTCCTTCTTTGATTTCAAAAGCAGACATCAACGTGGTTTGATTAGTAGGTGTGAGTTTGAGATATTGAGCATAAGTTTGGGCCTTTAGTTTCTCATTTCTCATCTTGATCTCTTTATATCTATCTTTTATATCCTTATCCTTATCAGCAGGCCTACTGAATGAGGATACTTCTACACTTAGCTTCCTTTCCAAAATATGGGTCTATGATGTGGATGGCCCCTGTGTTTCCTCAAATGGAGGTGTGCCATTACCTTTGTCCAAATCAGTATCAGTTTTTTCTACTAAGCCTTCTGTGTCTTCCTACTCTGAAATATGATTTAGCCTAGGTCTTCGCTCTAACTAGTCTCATATTGTATATTTGATGTGCCCATTCCTGAACTTGAGGGTTCCTCCCCGGTCCTTTTGGGGTTATTTTCCTCAGTATGAGGATTCTTCATGATAAGATGGGTTCTCATGGCTGCTTCTTGCTATTCAGGTACCTGCATAAACGAGCTCTCATCAAATTGTCTTTCTAAGTCACATAAGGTATTCTCTACATCTATCTTTGTACTTCTCTATCTACAAGAGTATTCTCCACCCACTCTAATTGATTGGCATATATTTCTATCTCTGGTATGGGGTGGGGAATATAAGGTCCCAACTCGACCTTCTTTCTCAATCTAGTCATAAATGCTTGAGGGTCATACCTCCACATGAAACTCTTTTGGAACTTCATTTGCTGCAAAATTTGGTCTGCATCCTTCCCTGCCTCTCTAGAACTGCAGATGAAGGGGCCTAATTCATTTTTTACTTTGAATTGTGATATTTTCTTGGTCGAGACAAAATTTATCTCATCAGATTTCATTATTTGTCTATAGTACTATAGAGCAAATAACCTCATGGGGAGGTATTTGGGTAGTTTATATGGTGCAAGATGGCAACCATAAATTCTTATCTCTGTGTGGTTTTGGTAAAGGTACCAATCTCCCACTTTTAATTGTTTAGACAACTGAAGGACCCTTTTGATCTCTGCACTTATCCTGGGTGTGGGGCTTTCTGTCAGCATAGTCATGACTGGATGAACAAAAGAATATATGAAATTTGAATAGGTATATGGTGATTGAAACTTATGGAACAGTGGGGTCCAAAATATGATAGACCGGGGCTGGCCTTTGGTATCTAGCTTCTGAAGGGAAAAAGGAAATTTGTCTAGTTTATAGTATAGGAACATATGGTAGAGGACAGATGAGTATTTAAACACTCTCTCATTGTGCATCCCGGTGAACTATTCATGCATTCTCTCAACTATGAACTCAGCATAATTGTACAAAACATAAGGAGGTTGTCCTGGGGTATAAATTGACATTAAGGCCAGGACAAGTTCATCAACAAATTCTTCAGTGGTGTAACCAAGAACACATGATATCATGGTGACGATTTGTTTTCCCCTTTTGAAGAACATGGGAGAAACATATGGAGGGAGATCTTTGGGAATATACTGCTCTTCTACAATGAATGTCTAGAATATTTGGGCTAACCTAGACAGGCTCAACTTGGAGTACTGGTCTAGCAAATCCCCAATGGAGAGTGGGGTTAGGTTTTGACCTGATTGGATTTGTAATATTTCACTAATGGAATTATTTGTAATGGTGAACAAAATCTTTTTGTCAAGGGACATAATAGCTCTCAGGCTAGGAATGTAACATGTATAGCACTAGGGGACAATTTCAGGGAAAACATGTACATCTAGGAACTGGTATTTGGGCAAACTTGACTCCCAAAGGCTAATATTATTAGCAAGGTTGAGGTATTTGTCCTTATTTAAATAATGGATCTTAAGCTGGAGGGTCTGGGTAGATGTATCCTTAATTTGGAAATCCCTGTCAGCCAGGGGAAGGTGGTCTAGGTCCAAATGTGGAGTTGTGATAGGTCTAACATCCATGGCAATAGGGGCAGCCATAATTTAGTTCTTGTGGATTTAAATTTGGCTTTAAAGGTTTAATTCAGAGGTTTCTCACAACAACTGGGATTTTTCAAAGGCTTTGGCTGCAAGTTTTCAAATTTAAAGTATTTTTCGATTAATTTTACTTATTTAAAATACTTCACAAGCTTAATGTTTTCCAAATTTGAAAGGGTGAGTGGTAATTCATGGTAAAATACCAGGAATTGGGTGAATTACTTGCAAATTTGGAGTTCACAATAGCTGCAGAGGTTCGAATGGATCTGGTACAAATTGAGAGGTCAACTGGGGTCTCTGAAACTTTCTTCAGGAGTGAATTCAAAGTTCAAATGGTGAATTCAACATTTGTAGGATTCACACTAGTTTCACAGAACTTCATAGAGAAAACGAGCGAAAAAAGGTGAAAAAGGGCTTCTCAGCCTTTTTATGGAGCAACGATTACTTTTTGGTGGAAATTTTATGAATTAATAGTAGGCAGTTTGGCAGGTTGAGCAGGGAGGCGGTTTCCTAGGCCATTAGACCGCTTATGGAGGTTGGGTGGTAATTCAGAGGGGTCACCTGTTCTACTCCACAGCACAACATGTAGCAGTTGGGGGGCCAAAGAAAATCGATTTATCAGGTGGGTAACAGTCGGCCATCGGGCGCAGTCAATATGGCTATGGGCCATTGGATGAAGGGGAAGATGATCGGATGACAGTCGAGTGAGGGAGGTGCATGGGTGATAAGAGCATGGATTTCGGGGGGGCTAAGGCTTTAATCCCTAGCATTTTGTGCTTAATTTAAGACTTAATCATGGGATTAGTTGATCGGGCAGGGTGTAATGACGAGTTTTATTTATTATGTCGGGATAAGGGGTAAACTGTATAGTTTTTACAAAACTAAGGGTTGGGATATTTATTTAAGGGATTTATTTAATATACAGGGATAGGTATATCAGGAATTTATATAATTAAATAAAAAATTAATATGAAATGTGATGAGTGGAGTGGGTATATCTTTAAGTATAAATCTAAATGTAGTATTTGCGCACTTTATTTGCATGTACTCAATACTTAGGATAAGATGTTTTTGTGGGTTTTTTGAATGAAAGGGGCTTTAACATGGAGTTGTTTTTACTTTCCCTACGAAAGAGAGTTTTAACCTTAGGAAAAGGGATTTTATTAGGGTAATGAGGGGGAGATGAATTTTATGAAGGGGATTCTATCACTTGATGTCCTTAGATCCTTAAGCCGAGGGTTTGGTCCCACCAAAAGCTAGAGAAATACTCTGAGCCTCTTTGACTCAAAGGATTTAAAGTGCTAGAGAATACTTGCGGATAGGAAATTAGTAAGGGGAAAAATGAATGATGGGAAGTTAATCACATTAACTTGCAAACCTTTGTTTTTTCTTTCATAGTTGATCATAAATATTGAAATATGTGTCTAAGCTTGATGCATGTGTTTTGATCCAATCAACTTTGTAGTTCAGCAACCTTTCTTCTACTTACCCATTTCTTACCCTAACACATTTCCTTCATTTCTTTAGGTTCATTTAGGCTAGCAAACCCTTATTCTATCTTTTCTTTAATAAAACAAACTATCTATTTATAACCTTATATCATCCAAGGGCTCAGATTAAACTGAGGAGCTTCTTTTAGTTTCTCTACCTATCTAATGATCTGCCAAGATTAAACTGTTTGGTCAGATTTTATTCTCTAACTATAAACATAGAATTCAAAGCATGATGTAATCAATATTAAATAGTTTTGATTCAGACATCGGAGATTCCACAGTATTAAGATTTTCCTGCCAACGTTTCGAATCCAATAAAGGCCTAGCTGATTAGTGGAGTCACCATCTCCTCTTCATTATCTATTGTTGTAATAAAGTTTATATCTAGGGCCTGACAGTTCGATTTAGCCGTGATCTTGGCTAAACCTTGGCCCTTGATTAACTTAGTAGGTTTGATTTCTATATCATACTCTAAGATGGTAGCAATCCACTTTCCCCTCTTTCCATCAGGACCATCCCGAGTTAGGATGTCTTTGACTACTGAATTTTGAATGTAGGCTACTATATGAGAATATGAGATGTATACCCTAAAGTCCTTAATGGCTTTGACTAAATCTAATGCTTGTTTTTCCGTTATATTATATTTCAAGGGGGCATCTGTTAGGGCTTTTGCTAAAGAAAGCAATGGGTTTTCATAGCCCTCGTCATTTTCTGCAATAGAGCTGCAACAATTGTGTGTTTGGAAGCAAAGGAAAACAAGATGCAATCTCTGTCAAATTTAGGACTGATTAACACAAGTGTTTTAGTCAAGGCTAGTTTAATGTCTTCAAAGGATTTTTTAGCCTCAACAATCCATTTTATGGTGGAGTCTTTTTTCAGCATGTTGTTTAGTGGTCTAATTAATTCTACTAGATTAGATATAAATATTCTAAGAAAAATATTTTTTGCTAAGATAGCTTGTAACTCTTTAATGTTCATAGGGTGTTGTATTTGCAAGATGGCTTCTATTCTCACAGGGTTTATTCTTATACCATCCTTTGAAACTATGTGACCTAACAACTTTCCTTCTTCTAACCCAAACAAGGACTTTTTTGGGTTCAAGGAGATTCCGAATTTCTTGCATTTAATAAAAACTTGTCTTAGATGATCCAAATGTTGACTGTCAGATTTTGAAAATACGGTAATATCATCTGGATATATCACAAGGAAGTCATGAATTTCTTTTGCAAAGGCTATATCCATAGCCCTCTAGAAAGTGGCTCCTACATTCATTAGCCCAAAAGGCATTTTCACATACATAAATGTGCCCCAAGGGGTAGTAAAAGCAGTTTTGGGTTGCTCATCAGGATGAAGCAAGATTTGATTGTAACCAGAAAACCCATCCAACAATGAGATTCTGGTTGATCCAACTACTCTCTGTAAAATGTGGTCCATTTTGGGGAGAGGGTAATTGTCTTTTAGTGACACTTTCTTGAGGTTTCTGATATCCACACAGAGTCTGATCTCACCAATTTTCTTTCTAGTTGGCACCAAGTTTGAGACCCAGTTAGAAAATCTAATTGGTGTAATTATTTTGGCATCATACATTATCTAAATTTCCTTTTCAATTGCAAGTAATAAGACAGGACTAATCCTTCTAAGGAAGGGGCCGTGGACAATTAATTTGTTACAATTCCAGAGGGCCAGGGAACTATTCCCGCAATTGTACCAACCTAATGAGGATATCCTATTCGTATTGTGCTTATTTTGATCATGAAACAATAGACTATCCTATGTTGATCACAAGGATGTGTGAAAAAGGGGTATTCCAGCCCCCTCTGACTCAAAATATATAAATGATGAGGTTTGAGCTGCGTAAAGAAGACCCTAATGTAAACATGATGCTCAAAAGTGGTACGACCATGAGAGAGGATAAGGGGAATCAGTTAGAGGAAAGTACATGGGTTCGCAAGGCTCCTACAAAGGAACTCGAGTTTGACTTAGAACGTGCAAAGGAAACATTCATGGAGGCTAAGAAGTGCTTCACGGAGGCCTACACTTCAGGTAGTAAGGATCAACCAAAGCCAGGAATGGATCCTTCAATGCTCAATACCTTTATGGAGACATGCATGAAACTGCTGCATGACAGCAATGCAGTTAAGGGACTATAGGAGCTAATCACCAGGTGCACGGGGTCAGGGGAACTACGCGAAGTCTAGAAATTGGGGAAGCATGCATTGTGCAATAGAAGGGAAATGAGGTTTCCTACGCAGATTGGTGAGTATGAAATGCATCAGGTAATTCTAGATCTGGGTTCAAATGTGAATGTATTACCAAAGAAAACAAGGGAATGCATGGGTAGGCCCACATTACAATGGTCCCCTATTCAGTTATGAATGTTGAACCAACAGAAGATTTTTTCCGTGGGGAGGGTGCAAGGGCTAACAGTTGATATTAAAGACACAAGTGCGCAGGCGGATTTTGAAGTGATAGAGATTGTCGATGAAAACAATCCCTATCCCATGCTGCTAGGAATAGACTAGGCCACTGATATGAATGGAGTCATCAATCTGAAGAAGCACAAAATGGTCATTGAGAAAAAGTCACTATGTGTAGTAGTCCCACTGGACCCAGCCGAAGAAGTGTGCTACACTAAACTAGTGCATGATGATGATAGTGATAATGATCTTGATTGTATTTACAAGATAACTGCGTGAGACTAGGATTGGGTGAATCTAGTTGCAGATGGGAGAGTCTCGTGGGAGAATGAAAGCTCCTACACTTTGGATTCAGATGAAGAAGTAGAGTGATGGTAGAATCAGTTGCACAAAGTGACGATGCTGAATTGAAACATGATGGTTAGATCAATATGTTGCATAACAACAGAGGCAAGAGAGTTTCCGACATATGATGGATTGATAGTGGTGGATGAATTTCTGAGCAAATTTGAAAGCGCAGTACCATAACAACAGTGATTCAATGCGTTGAGGTGGGCACTACATGCAACACCCGCATGATGGTGGGGTACACATCAAGGAAATTTTGAGGATTGGTGTGAATATAAAAGGATGATGCACCTACAATTTGGAATACCCCATCTTTGAATAAAATTCTGTCAGCAAGTATGGAGAAACTTGCCCACCCACCTTTCTCGATGGGTACAGACATGTGTTGTACAACCCACAAAAGCACACTCCAAACTCAAGACTGAAAATAGAAACAAGATGCAGCAGTAGGAAAGGCAATGCTCACTACATACATTCCATATGGAAGTATTCAACGAGGTGGGCAGAGTCCTGAACAGGGTTCACCAGGCGAGACAAATTGATTGGGACCTACGCATGCCAACGGTTCGATGGGTGCATAGGACTATGTGTAAAAACCTGAGCGCAAAGATGATTCCAAAGCTACGAAGTAGGGTCAAGACCATAATTTTGGAGGAAAGGAATCTTGATGCAATAGCTCCCACAGTTGGGACAGTACGTGAAGACTAGGACGAAGGAATTATGCAGCTACACGAGGGCGAACATATTTGGATTTAGGAATCCATTCGGCGAGGGAAGCTTAGACTTCATAAACTCAAAGAAGATCAGGTATGATTGAGGAAGAGGAGCATGTTAATGGATGCTGAGATGAAAAAACTAGAAATCGAAATCACACAAGCATGTCTCGTTGATAAACTAAGAATGACAAGACAAGATACAGATAGCCATACTACTGCATTAGAAGATTGTCGTTGAGAATTTTTGACTCTACTACGATGGCTGTGACCACACCTTACCAAACAAAGTAACCACAGGAGCACACCGCATAAGGGAGAACGTGTGACACTGACTGTCACGAGGGTAATTGAGGAGTGCCTATGGACTAGGCTGGAAGGTGAATTGAAGTCTTGCACAGGTGGTACGACCACCTGACTAGCCATAAGGAGCACAGTCTCAGCGCTCCAAGCACTTGAAAGAGAACGTGGGACTATAAAAGAGTCTGTGTGGGAGCTGCGCAATAAGGAGGTTGTGCGTAGGATCAGCATGTCACAAGGGTTGCGCTCACGCATAAGGGGTTGTGCTACCATGTGGGTAGGTTGGGAAGTGACCATTGGTGTCACTATTCATGACAAGATGTCCAATTTAAGACAAAGAGGAGTGGGCGATGGGCAATTAAGACACGAATTAAGAGCTAGAATTGGGACAATCTACCACCAAGAATGCATTAATGACTCAGAAGTGAGGGGAATGGTCAAATTCAAATTCAAAAGATGCTATAAAACGCCCAGGTCTAGCCATGAGACAACACTTGGTTGTTTGAGATTTGAGCCATTACAGAGCATTGAGCGCCGAGCACTCTTACCACCTTTGAGTACGTGACAGAACATATCCCGTGTAAACATGATGACTGCTACTAGACCAAGAGCGCGATTTGCTGAAGATGCCACTGGTGAGGCCGCAGAGCCCCATATGGTCCATGAGGATCTCAGAGATGCGGTGGTTATGCCAGAAGTTCCAAAATCACCATGGACACCGCAGTCGAAGAAAGATAAGCAGAGTATGGGACTAGTCCACATATCCACAAGAAACCCACGGTTCGATAAATTATCAATGGAAGAAAAAGGAAAAGCCATCACCATTGAATCAAACGAAGAGGAGGAGGACTTACAGGCCCTAATTGATCAAATAGATAATCAAGATGACGTGGAGGAGGACGTGCCACCAATGCCTTCCGCAGTAAAGTTACCCACGTACGTCCCTCCGTGGAAAGGAAAGTTAGGGCAGCCAAAGACTTCGAGGCCACGAAGAGTGCACTCTAGACCCCGCTCCTCCTCGAAGGAATTACTTTTGAAGGCCCACCCCTAGGCCAAGTGCCTACCCTGAAATTAAAATATTGGGACCTCACAAATAGCGAGAAGTTCCCGCACCTCACGACGGAATTCTTGATGAAATAGAAGTTGGAGGGGCCAGTGATCACGTTGGAGCTGCGAAAATGGCTGCATGGTGTGGAGAAGGCCAAGTTACTTCATCTACGATGGATACCTCACTTTCGCTACATGCCCATCACCATTTTCGTCATCAAGTAGCTGTTGTGCCTCATGCATGATAAGCATATATGGCCAGAGGAGCCTATTCCCATCACAACGGAACTTATTCATAGGATTTCTCAACGTCCCTGTAAGGGAAAGTACCTAGCAGAGATAGCTGGAAAAAACAGATATTTGGTGCTCACAAAGGCCATGAAAAAGAAGTACAAATTAGGAAAGAAAAAGAGAGGCTATGTCATCAGTAGCATTAAAGACAAAGGGGTGCATGTAGCCACCCAATTGCTAGCCAAAAAAGTGATGAGAAAATGCCACGGCGACGAGGTACCAGCGCCTATGGTTATGTTGGCCGAACAGTGCACAGAGGGTTTCTAGTTCAACTGGGTTGAATTCATCTACGAGGAGTTTTTGACTAATTGCAAAGAAGCTCAGGAGCAGGGCAAGACCTTCCACTATGTGTGGTTGCTCTTGTCCATCTTACTGGTGACAGGGGAACTACCTGAGGATAGTCAGCTTCTTCATATTGAATAGGACTTGCCTAAGGAGGCTACTGAATATGCGTCACTCTGGACTACAAAGGATGCCACGCGGATCCGCAAAACTAAGATATTTCGGGTGCTTATGGAGGTGAGTGTCTAGATGTGGATTAACAGAAGGCCACACCTATCCCCCACAATGTACAATAGTCTATGGAGCTTTGCAGACTTCAAGGCAGATATGCATAATTTGTATATTAAGGCGTGTAAGGATCTGACATGGAACTAGACCAAAATTCCTTTCATCAAGATTGATGATGCCATTTTCTCTGTGTGTGACTCATGGCCTCCCGAGTGGCATGCCCCAGATCTAGCAATGCATGGTAAGACAGTAGTACAAAAACAGAAAGACGCCACCAATCTATTGGCTCAGTAGAAGCGCAATGAGCAGTTGGCTGTGGAGGTAAGGATTGTCCACGAGGCAGCGAAAGCTGCCGTAAAGCAGACCAAGGCTGCTGAAAAAGCAGCAGCAGCACAGGCAACAGGGGCCACCACAACATGGGAGGAAGGAGGCCTAGACTTGACCACAAGACAGGGAACAGAGGACGCAGTGGAAGGTGTGGACCCAAGAACAACATCTACATAACTAAAACGGTCGCACGGTACAAAACGAGGAGGCCCACGAAAGAAGACCAAGGCTTGCAAACTGGACAATGAACCTATTACACTGATAGAGGGTGACCTCTATGACATCAGCGACACAGTTCATCAGGTCAGTAGGGAAGTGCTCCAGGAAGTGATGACGAAGTAGCAGAATGTATTAGGGGCCCTCAGGGCACAACTGCAAGAACTTCAGGCACGACCCCCACAAGAGGGAACAGTAGCCACCTATGGTGCTATAAGTACATCAAAAGCAGAGCAGTTGCTGCGGGCCAAAATTGCCAACGCCATCGTGCTGTCGGAAGCAGAACTAACAGCGAAAAGCACGGAGGACAGAGCCATGGTGGGCAGGATCAAGGGACTTGGCCTAAACTTGGTTGCCCTTCTGTGGGATACATTATATCAACTACAGGACAAAGTGACAATAGAACTTTGAGCTAGGGAAGGACACGCAGTGCAGATGCTCAGAAAATAGAGAATCAACATCAAGTAGCTTAGTATACAATGCAATGAAGTGCTGGCACAGAATCAACAACTAGAGAAAATAGTGGAGGAAGCATGTCACCGCATTCCAAATTTAGAAATTGTGAGAGACCTACTAGTGGGAGTTGGAATTCACAAATTGTCTAGTGGATTCCATGAGGCAAAGGAGGAAGCAATGAGGATACAGCTAAACCTCAACCTTCAAATTGTCAAACTATGATTAAAGGTGCAGTCATCCACGCCCCGAGAAGTTAGGGAAAAACGCTAGCGCTATCCAAAAAGGGCTGGAGGAAATAGGACAGGCTGTACAGAACTGCGCTACTATGTTGGAAGAATCCTTCGTGGTCCTCCTTTCCCTACAGGAGGACCCCACCATACAACACCTGGAAACAAAGGCACGGGAGCTTCAAGTGTAGTTTGAAAGTGTGTGTGGAATGGCGCAGACAGTTGTCCTAACCCAATAACTAGAGAAGCTACAACAGGTGAAGGCATTGAAGGAATAGGTGGATGTTGCATGGTAGAAAGAGGCATTCCTTAAAGCGTGCATCCAGCCTTGGATTGATGAGGCCTTCCTCATCACTACCGACATCGAAGGAAAGCTTGCACAAATGAAGGTGATGCATGCCTTACAATAGGGAATTTCCCCTAACAGTGAGACTTCAGCCAAAAGAGTAGAGAAGATCCAGCAGACAACAGAACAGTGCGTTGCGGACCTTCATGCAGCACAGGCACAATTGGAGGGGCTCCGTGCCAAGATCCCCGCACAAGCCAAGTGACTCAGGACGAGTCACGATGATTATGTTGGGGGCTTGTTGGGCATGGGATCCCCAGCAGCATGTTTTTGGGGCTCAGAGCCCAAGTTTTGGTCAAGTATATTGTAAAACTCCACGAATTGCAGGCGCAAAGCATGAAGTCTTGGATGAGTCATAGGGTTGTCTACCCTAAAATATTGTAAGTTAATGTAAAGTTGTGTCGGCCTACCCATGGTCTGCGGACCATGGGATTGTATAAATAGAGTGAGGCTCTAAGTGTAAATATAGTGAAGGATAGAGAGAATAGCGAAGTCATGGTTCAAGCTTAGAGGTGGATCTGAAGTGTATTGGGTCGTAGTAGTAGTAAGAGGCTCTGCAGCTGACTGCATAGAGGCTTAGTAGAGTCTACAACTGAGTGTGCAAACCCCTGCAGCTAAGTGCACAAGGCAAGATCGAGTCTGTAATTGGGATTGAAAGCTAATAAAGAGAAGTTTACTCTGTGCATCTATTCTTGAATCAGTATTTTGTGGTTATGCATTAATTTTACTCTGTCTATTTACTGTGCACAATTGAATAAATACTTGTATGAATGATTATATATGAAAATAATCTAAGTAATCAACTAGCAATGCATAATTAAGGAAGAATTGGGTAAATACCACGAGTCGCGCTACAGTTAGAACTATGGGAATACAGTATCGCAGGGTGCGGGGTGCCCACTGGTGCATGTAGCATAGTAAGTGTGAAGGTTGGACCGTGTACCAATTCCCTCATATCAAACATCCCCAAGGTGTGGAAACCTAGTTCTAGCACCCTCCCATACTACTTCGGGTGAGACCTCAGTCTTTGCTCCGTGGACTGTTGCCAAAAGGGCCAGTAGTATCAGGATTTCCTTGGCTAAATCATTTTTGAACCTGGGTCAAGCCCCACTAAGCGAAAAACTCTTTTCAGATCATGCCAAATGTATCTTGCTCCCAAACATGACTTATACTATGGTTATTGACAAATGATAATCATCACAAGTACAACAAGGTTGATTTACATTCCCTTTCAGATGATTAGAATATGAAGCTACTACAAAAAAATGAGTGAATGCAATATAAATTAACATACAACCATGAAACCATTAGTTGAATTACAACTCCCCCTACGCTTATTATACCTTCTTGATTCCTTGCTAATTCTTTAGACTTGATTTTACATTTAGGATCTCTATCACACTATGCATCTACTACTACTTATCTTCATTCCTTCTTCAAGGCATCTATGTTACTACCATATTCTCTCTGTGAGGCTATGAACCCCTCATAGCTCTTCTGCGGTCTTTCATGAATATTCATCAGGTAAAAATAGATTGCAATGGGCACTGACTTCTCCTACTTCATGGGATGTTTCTCCTTCTTCTTCCACACTATCATAGGATTCTTCTTATCATGTACATTCTACTCTTTTTTTCTACTAGGACTACTGATCTAGATTAGTTGTTCCTTTTGTCATATCTGTCTTGAAGAATCTAACAACTAGTATTACGCGATCTCTAGCCATGTGACCAAGATTGTGACATGCATAGCACCTCACATGACATAGATATGGAGCTAGAGGGTCAATTACTTTGCTAACTATTGGGAACGGGTCCCCTTGGGTCAATTTTGGGGATGAAAGCCCAAGTTTTGGGGCTAAAGGCCCAAGTTTTGTGTAAAGGATGTAAAGTCTCCACATTTTGTGGCTGTGGAGCGTGAAGATGTAAAGAGTTACTAAGGGTTTTCCACTCTTCTTTTGTATAAGTTGATGAGCCTCATCATTGAGTAATTATATGGGCCTTAAGTTTCCTTAATTCATCTCCTAGCTTAGTAAAACCAACTATTCTCACAACTTATTGCATACTTTTGATTATATTTTGTTTATGAGATAAGTTAGAGCCAGATATTTTGTTTTGTGGTCTAAACTGCATGCAATGCAAGAATAAAGGATAAAAGCAAGGAAAAATGCAGGAATAAAGGATAAAAGCAAGGAACTATGGCAAAGACCTTGGTCAAAACGCGAATGGGACAAGGGAGAGTAATTATAGGAGGTAAATCCTCCTGATTTACTACTGCTCCATTCGAATATGCCTCCATCATCTGGTGCAAACAACCATCACTTTGAAGACTAGAAGACAACCGAGCAAGTGAAAGTGACAGAAACCAGTTTTTCAAATGTATAAGTAGAGAGGCTTAGGACCTCATTAGGATTAAGAATTCATTTGTAGAAACTCTGTTTTATTTCTGAGCTACAAGGGACTTGTGAGAGTTTGTTCTATAATCCAGGGTTTTTATAATAAGAATGAGTTATATTCAAGCCAACTCTAAGTTAACTCCAAGGGCTGAAACTCTTGGGTTAGGGCTCGACCCAAGCAGCCAAATCTCCTCTTTACTGTACATATATGCTAGCATAGAGTTTTATTATGTTTATTTGCTTAAGTAGTTTTATGGTTTTCACTATTTATTTTCTTAAGTAAGTTGCACTTTCATTACAACAATATAGCATAGATTATTCATGGTTTTCCTATTCATTTGCTTCAGTAGCTTCATTTGTTGTAGTTTACTTCCATTTATGCCTTCTTTCGATTCACAGGTTAGTTAGAGGAAAAACATCACTACCAGGTTGTGGGCAGGTGTCGCAGCCTTATCTCCTCCCTCTGGGACCATGCCTTGAGGAAGAGACCCTTCAACAACCCCAAAAACATAGGTTTCTAGTTCTCGCATGATCTATGGAGTTCGTTGTTTGATGCAGTTATTTGTTCACCCACACTAGTTTTCTGTCGCTTTCCTTTAAAAACCTCCTTCAACATGTTCTTCATGCATCACTTCCTCATCGTCTGATCCATAACAAACTTTCACAATCACCGTCTGATCCATTAGTTTTCCCAACTGCCACTTACTTTATGCGCTTTAAGTCCCCACTGTTGATTTGCCTCGCCTGATCCGACGATTGTTTCTTCACCCTATTGGCAACTAGCTTGGCCGATCTCCACCATTGATCAGCCACACCTGAACTGACGGTTGTCACTTCACTCGATTGCCAATTAGCTTGGCTAATCTCCACCATTAATCAACCCTGCCTGATCCAACGACTATCACGCAGTCTTGCACGAATTAGTGCACAGCCTTTATCTGCCCAGGAGCACACGCGAAAAGTGGTTTTCTTGTGCTACTTGTCACATAGTTAGGCTAATCGTGTGAAATTTCAATATACAGCTTACAACATGAAGGGCGCGCGAGAAACTACTTACCCCCTTAGAAACCCACTCCATCATTTCTACACATTTCTTTTCCTTGAGATATGATCTCCGTGTCCATCTCTTGACTTCACTAGGGTGATAAGATCTCAATGGTTCATCGCTCCTATTAGCCTGTCTTTCTATCTCTTAACTTCATCTCCGCAATGAGATCTCAGCTATTCATCTCTTATTAACCTCGTCCGCCCATCTCTTCACTTAATTCCTCGTGATACGATCTCCGCCATTCATCACATCATTAACCTTGTTCATTCATTTATTGGCTTAAAGAACCCACGATACGATCTTCGTCATTTATCGCTTCATTAACTTTGTTCATCCATTTATTTGCTTAAAGACCCCGTGATACGATCTCCAT
This sequence comes from Pinus taeda, assembly GCA_000404065.3. Taxonomy (NCBI): domain Eukaryota; kingdom Viridiplantae; phylum Streptophyta; class Pinopsida; order Pinales; family Pinaceae; genus Pinus; species Pinus taeda. The sequence continues at coordinate 279,685 of APFE030321086.1, forward strand.
TGCTTATTGCTTCATTAACCTTGTTCATCTATTTATTCGCTTAAGACCCCATGATAAGATCTCCCCCGTTCATCTTCTTCTCGTTGATCAATCTAATGGTCCGTATGCACTATTGCATCCTTACGTCCACTTTCCATTGATTTCAACCTCTGATTTCTTTTTCCACTTGAAACTCGATTTAGCCTAAGTTTCTTTGTTGCACTTTAGTCTAGTTTAATGTCTTTTTTTACTTCTGCAACTTAGATAGCAGCATTATATTAGTGTTAATTTAGCATAGTTATTTGGATGCTTAATTAGGTTATGGTATGGTTTAGCATTTCATCTTGTTTTCTTTAATACTGCAGTAGAGTAGCTCCCTCTTAAAATAGGTTTGCTCTACTTCCATCAAAGAATTAAGCTTCTTCTGACCCTATAGAAGTTTGGCTTGGAACCCCTGGGGTCTCTTGTTAGACAAACAGTAACAACAGGCAGGACCATCACTTCTACTTGTGCATATACCACTGTCACCTCCAAGTTTGTATGAACCCTGGGATGATAAGTAAAGCTGGTAGCCTTGGGAGTTGTAGCATTATTGTTGCAATACCTAGGCTCATCACTTTTTGGCACCGTTACTAGGGAGGTGTCTAAGTTTTCTTCTATTTCCTAGTCTCCAACTTTCTGTTCTTCTACTTCTAGTCTTCAATTTTCTTCCATTAGTTTATTTCTGCAAAAGTAATCTAGTTTCTTTCTTTCTTTCAGTTGTCATTATCTACTTTCCTTTCCATTCTGCAAGTACTTTCTAACTTTAACAAAATCCTACAAAAACCAACCCAAAAACATTTCCTATTATGCCTCGTATGAATAGGGACAATTCAGGCAAATTCTTGACAAATACCGCCACTACATTCAACAGTCAACCTTCTCTCTTCTTCGGTGACTGTGAAGTGGAAGAACCTTAGGTGAGAAACCTTACATATTTTAAGAACCTACAAGGGAAGAAGAAGAGGAAGAACCCATCCGTACTTAACCAATTGCTGAAAACCAAAATGACAGAGGAAATTGAGAGAGAATTGAGAGTGCCTTCCGCATCAGGGAGATCAATGGAGACACTAAGATGAAGAATATAAGCCCCTCTGCTCTACCTCATTTCCATGGCCTGACCATAGAGGACCCTGACACTTTCCTATTTGATTTTGTTGTTATATGTTGAACCTATGACTATACAAATGATGAGAAAAATTTAAAAATATTTCCATCTATCCTCAAGGATGCATTATTATGCTGGTTCATGGGTTTACTGGGAGATAGCATCACAACTTGGGCTCAGATGCAACAAAATTTTAACAACAAATATAAGGACTATTTTAGGTCAAAGGATACTAAAGAAGAGATTTTCAAGATGACCATAAGCGAGGATGAATCCCTAGAAGACTATGAAGAAAGATTCTAGCTCGGTTACAAAAGGGCCATGTGCACACTTGACCCTGAGTCACTAAAGCTGGTCCTACTTACATGAGTAAGAGAGGATCTTCTAGATACCTTACATATGATAGTAAGAGGATATGTCTACCAATTACCCTATGAGGATATTAATACTATCTTTAGAAACCATTCTAGGGCAACCCGGAAAAAGGGAAGGGGTAGACAAACTATGGCCAGTACATCATCCTCTAACTTATCCATCAAGGGTGAAATTGGAGATATGCTAGAAGATTTCAAAAGTGATATGCTGCAAACCCTTGCCTTGCAATTGGACACCATGAACATTGTAGAGCCTCTAACCTACACCTCATCATCTACTATTATCTACTTTTTTTTCATCACCTATCTCTCTCCTTCACCTCATTTTCCATGTAAAACCACCCAGATCATTACATTAGATGTCATTAAGCATGATCAAGTGAGCTTTGCTAATGTGTGACTGTTTTCTTTAGATTTTGACATATTTACAGGCATTCCACAGCTCTCTGCCGATTCCGCAGCTATCTGATGATTCCGCAGCCATCTGGAGATTCCGCAGCCTTTTTGTTGTTCTCAAGGTTCCACGTGCCATTTCGCCAAATGAGCCACATGGGTACTTAGGTATCAAGGTGCTCGAGGTTCTTGTGCCATTTGTTCAATCATCCACGTCATCTGTACCTCCGGTCAAACAGGGGCAAGATCCAGTCAACGAAGGCAGCTTAACGGTGATGCGTAAGCTGTTGGGTCACGTCAGCTCAAACGGTGACTTGCCCGCATTACGTAGGATGTGGGGGACATAATCCAACTCTGGATTCAATGCCCATGACGACCAGGACCTCCAGCTCACCCACGCAGGCTCATGACGTGTTATTGCAGTTTTAATTACGCATCACAGTTTATTTATTTTCAGTTTTACCAGCACGCATAGGATATCCTTCAGATGCCTATAAATACTTGCATCTGTGTACGCTTATAAAAAAACTTTTAATTGTTGTATTTTTACGAACTTGTTATAATTTTCGTGCATTCCCAAGACTTTGTTTTAATAGTGCTGTTCTAGCACTCTTGACTGTGAATTTCTGCACATGGAGTAATAGAAGCAGTGTTGTTTTGAAGCTTTCAACACTTTGAGTCTTCTTTGGGTTATGTGAATGGAGGGCCCCTGTTCATATTAGCCTTGTATAGTATTTTTATGTTCAGCATTTCCTTTTCTTGACCTATGTACAGCATAATTCACTTCATTTTCATTCATTTTGAATCCTTTCTTTTAAGCTGATCAGCATTGTTCTTTTGCAGGTTTTTGACCCGGGATTATTTGTGTGTTTATGTGTTTGCTTTGTATCTAGTGGTAGTTTCAGTTGACAGATTCAAGTTGCTGTCTTTTACTTCATTTCCATAACTAGTTTTTAGTTTTATTTCTTGAATCTGTCTGCTAACATTTGAATGGTCTCTTACTATAAATTGTTTATCTTTTAGAGATCAGAATACTAATCACTTGCAGCTGGCTGGGTGCTTTCTAGACTAATCCTTAGCTACTTTCTAATCGTGCTTTACACAGTACTATGTGATATAGGCAGAGAGTTAGAAAGAGCCAAATATTATCACTAGTTTTTAAAGTAGATTTCTCATTTTTATCATTTCTTAGACTTACTTTTAGCTACTTCTTAATTGTGTCTTACACAGTACTATGTGTTAGAGGCAGAGAGTTAGGAAGAGATAAACACTATCATTTGTCTTTTAAGTGATTTTCTTACTTTTTATTTGCAACAGCATGAATGGTGTCTAATACCATTAGAAAGTGGTTCTTTGCTTTCAGTTCATTTTAATTCATTTATTTCCTTCAAGTTTTCCTTTTCAGCAAGTAGTTAGAAACCACTAATCACACACCCTCACTCATCTAGAATTCACTCCACACACACCATCACTCATTTGTTTATAAATACATCACTCCATCTTAGGAAGATAAATTAATCACAAACAACACCCCCCAAACGACAAAAAGCTCTAAGAGGTTGCTTAAGTACATATAGTACACCTTCACTTCATCAGCTTACGAGCCCCAGGTTGACAATTAATGATATCAATTTAGGAATACTAAATTGACCAAACACTCATTAAAAAATGAAACAAGGACCTTGGAGCATAGTTCCTTGTCTTGTATCAAGCTCTTTAAAAAATGAAACAAGGGATGCGAGCATAGTTCCTTATCTTGTGTCAAGCTCGTTAAAAAATGAATCAAGGAGTCCTAGGACAGTTTCTTCCTGTATCAACGTCATTAAAAAATGAAACAAATGTCTGAGGACAATTTCTTCCTATATCAACCCCATTAAAAAATGAAACAAATGTCCGAGGATAGTTCTTTTACTATGTCAACCTTGTTAAAAAAAATGCAACAAATCCCTTTTCCAAATCGAGTCTTTGATTAAGATATTGTAAAATCCCAGTTGAGTCTTTCCTAGATCTCGAGAGTGAACCTTGATTCCATCCACCTAGCTTAATGAAATGAAGCTTGGGGAGCATGTACCTCAAATTGATTCATTATGTTGGGGGCATGCAAACTTAACTCAAGCATAGTTTTTCGTTTCAAGCTTATGTAAACATAAAACCAAACTCAAGCATAGTTTTTCATTTCAAGCTTGTGTAAACATGAAACCAAATTCAAGCAGAGTTCCCCATGCTTCAAGCTTGTGTAAAAATGAACCCATGCCCAATTTACATCTCATGATTGCCATTTTTATCAGCTAATTTCTGTTAGATGAGCCTTGGCTGTTTCATTCCATCACCACCATCTCCTTGGATGATCATATGCTTTCACTTGGTTGTTTTTCCTTTCCTGAGGAACCACAGTAATGAGTGGAATTATTAGCGAGCCTCTTGACCATTACATGTTTTTAGTAGCTCCATCATTGCCAGAACCAGTTGCTACCCTTTATACCACTCGTTCCTCCAGGATGAGTCACCTTTAAGCTCTTTTCTAACTCTTAAAAAATGAAAATATTGCCGAGTATTTTTCCCTTTTAGACTCGTTAAAGTAAATAAAAGCAGGGAGTCATCTTTGAGCTCTTTTCTGACTCTCAAAATATGAAAATATTTCTGATCTCTTGTCATTTTGAACTCGTTAAAGGCTATGAAACGTAGTTTACCTAATATATGTTTACCCCTTTTTCGGGTTGGGATAAACTATTTACGAAAAAGGAATACCTTAGTCAAACATGACTAGGAGGTTCTCTCAAGTATCATTTTCTACTTTTCGGGCTCGAGAGACACCAATGTATGAAAAGGGACCATGTGGAGTTTTCTTTTCCGTTTCTTTTTCAAACTCTCTAAACATGAAAAAGATACCAAGTTACACCTTTGTCGAACTTGTTAAAATATTAAACGACATCGGACTCGTTGCCATGACGAACATGAGCTTCTCCTTCCTAGGGCTCATTAATCTTACTAGGTTGGATTCATCCGAACGATGGACTTACAGTGCAAGCACATGCTATCCCTTTCAAGCTTGCGGTTAAAAATAATTGGGGTACCTGCTAGAAATAGTGGGGGAAAATGGGAAATTCTATCAGTTGTGTCGTCAGCTCACTCTTGAACATGACACTTTATGCTTCGTGTCGAGTTGGGATATCCTCACTTTATCGTTGACTTTCCTGGGTTGGGCTACTCATTATTACCTTCCATTTGATCTCTTCCATGTCATCATGACCTCCGATCCTATGGATCAAAAAGGTGTCAAACTCCAGAGTTGTGTCGCCCATATGTTCAACAGTTGTCCATCTGTAGTTACACTCATTCCTAATTCTCTCTATCGTCCATTATCATTGCATCCCTTTGTCTCATGTCGATGATGTGGGATACATCATGGCCCTCCTTCATCATGGTCACTTCCTGTCGACTTCATCTCATTATCTGGGAAGTTGGCCGAGAGACTCCTTTCCAGTACCTTAGAGCTTTCATGCCCTAATGGCAACTTCTTTGCACTCGACAACAAGTTCACATCATTGGCTTTCGATGAGGTGATTTCGCAGGTGTTCGACTTCAGTTCCTTTATTCACATTTTGTGGATTGTGCTGCTGGTAACTTGGGAACCATTGTCATTATTGGTGGTCTCTCTCGCGCTTGTTAATGGTTCACATCATTGACCAATAATCAATCGACTTTCTAGCATGTTCGACCTCAACACATTTATTCACATGTTATAATTTGTACTTTGATCTGGTCCTGTTGGAGCGCAAGACCCTGGACTCAGATTACAAAATTCCAGGTTGCAAGGCGGTGTGACATGATCATGCTGATATGCATGTCTCTCTCAGATGGATGGTCGTGACCATACCATGAGTTGTTATATGTGATCCTTCTCATTATTGGATGGTTGCGACCATACCTTGGTTTCGATATGATCCTCTTTATTGGATGGCTGCGCCCATGCCTTGGATCCATTCACATGATCTCTCTCTGGATGGTTGTGTCCATACCACGATTCATGTATCATTTGTCAAAGTTTTTAGTAATTTATATGTATCTATGCTTGCTTGCAGGTTTTCCGATGACGGATTCCGGCTCCCCGCATCTACTTGTAAATCATTTCACCCCTCACTCTAGTTCGGACTTCATGCTTTAGGCGGAATCTATTACACAACATTTTGTCATTGTCCCTGTACTCCCCGTTCCTCGATCCTAGAGGACATCTACAGTGAACCCTGCATGCTTTCCCATCATGAATAATCTCCCATTATGTCCATCTTCATGAGAATAACATTTCCCTTTTGCATCATTTCCCAAGAATCTTCCTTTTACCCTAGTTTACAAGACCGACGCTAATGACCCATTTCCTCCTCGTGCCGATTTGCAGAGTCTGAAACTCGGCCTAGCGCCGTACGGCCCAAATGATCCTTTTCTCAATCGCGCTGACCCTCTTTTGGCAAGTTTTTTAAATATGGAGTCAAAGCTTCCAAGTCTAAAAGCTTCGTAACATAAGTCTAGTAAATGGTTGGGCTAGATGGAGCGAAGGAAGTCAGTTTCAGCTCCTTTCCCCTATTAAGATGGAACAAACCAAAGAGATAAAGCCCTCTCCCATAATAAGAGGAACCATCTCCCCTCCATCAAATCTATATAAACTCCTCCTTTTCCAAGCTAAACTAGTCTTAGTATTTTTGGAGCTTGAATAACTAGCAAGATATCAAAGCTTGTAGCCCTCTAGTTTATGTTTGTGGAGGGAGAATAGTGTGTTTGGCTTGGTTTGGAACTAAAGGGAAGAAGCCTTAAAACTTCCATTGTTAGGGCTATCCATGAGATGCTAGCGGAGGTGTGGGAACCTGGATACATCAAAGGAGATTGACAAAGTCAAGGCATTGGTTGTAATCTCTTTCTAAACTTATATGAATACAATTATTGATTGATTTCCTACATTAAGTGTTATCTCACATTTGATGGCTTAAGATTCCTTGACCTTTTAAGTAGGCTGAATGCAATTTGTATGCTATCACATTTGTTGTTGTTTGTTTTCTTGTTTCAGGTATTCGAAGGAAGGAAATGAAAGATAGCTAGAGTAAGGAAGCAGGATCATCACCAAGCGGAATAGCGTTCTAAGAGGTAGGCCCTCTTATTTGGTTCTAGCCTAAGGAAGCTTTCACTAGATTGTTTGTTTATGGCTAGACCCACTCTCTCAGGCTAGAGGAATTGTTTTTGTCCACATCGATAATTTACCTACACCACATCAAGGTGGCTAAGTGCGGATTTAATGGGTGATGATTGCAATTTGAACTTGAATAATGAAAGTGAAACACTTGGCAGAAGTGCAACACTTTCCTACTAACCATTGTACTGATGATTTAATGACTGATCATGATTCAACTTTCTAACTGACTCTAGATATACAAATATGTGCCCATGATGACAAGGCATGGAAACACGACCTTTCTCATGATATCTTGATGAAACTTGACCCTAGACCTACTTACCCTGACCCATTAGGAAATAATAGACCATTTTTGTGACTCTTCACACACTTTGATATAATTACATTGAATAATGACGGTTTTTTTTCTAAACTAAGACCCATACTTGATCTTCTACAAGATCATAGCCAAAAATTTATACATTTGTCAAATAATTTGAAAGAAAAAACTTGTTTTTTTTTACTATTATGACTATAGGGTACTAACAGTTACAACTAGAAGGAGTACACCAATCTCAGATGAACCACACTATTTACACACACAAAAAAAGTAATATCTTCCAAAACCATATAAAGAATCAAAACTCATGCATGAAAACTTCAAAACTTCTATCCAATTTCTTTTGCGTGATTTCAATATGTAATTGTTAATATGAAAACATATAAATTCATTTTATAAATTTAATAAAAATATCTATGTATCTCCTCTTTCTCATCACAAAATTCATTGCTTCACCGCATCTTGTAGACCAACCGATCATTTCTCTTGGTCGCATGTAATCAGAGAAGATTGGGAGTGGATCATAATTTCATTGTCATACATATATGAATGATATTTTCAACATCTATGAGACTAAAAATAGTCAATGGGACCACCAACCTCCCTGTTTTTCACCTTTTGCAATTCATTCCTTTTCTTATTCAAATTGATGATGATTTGGCCCAACCTTTTAAGAGTCCCCTCGTTAAAAAGAAAATTCCAAGGGACCTGTTGTCACTTACTGCAAATGTGTTTCTAGTTGTCCAAAGAGTAAATGAGAAAATAATTTTGCATTCATTTTCCAAGCCGCAGAAGGACTCAAAGCCTAAATTAGACCCTCTCCATTGGAAATTTCTCTGAACAAGCTTTCCAACGATATGCGGAAGTCCAAAAATGGACTCCTACATCAAAAGATATGGTCTACTGAAGTTTAGGGATTGAAGCCTTAAGAAGGAATATTAGAGGTCCGATATATTGGAGATCGCATATTGGACGTCCAGAGATATTGACGATCACAACATCATAACATCAGTCATATCGAAGATCGTAACATCAGAGCATCAGCCATATCGATGATCGCGAAATCAGAGCATCAGGCATATCAACAATCACAACATTGGAGCATCAGACATATTGGTGATCACATATCGAAGGTTCATCATATCAAAAGATCGCATATCAGAGGTCCTGAATATCAGAGCATCAACACATCTGGAGGTCAACGAATCGAAGAATCAGAACTTTCTAAGGTGACAACCTTTAAAAAGTTGCAATATGCATAGTGTGCCGATAAAGTTAAAAACAGTCGAGAACGCCGACAAAGGATTAACAAAGGATTTCATCGCAAAACCAAAGGTGGGCGGGCCTTTTTCTCTCTCCTCTAGTACGACACGTGGTGGCATATGATTGGTACTGATAAGCTACAATGGCATCTGACATCAGTATGGCGTGGCGGTATGAAAGGACACATGGCACGTAGTTTTGGCATTTTGAGGGGGCTTAAGGGGACAAATCTGGGTGACACGTGTCACCACTCATGAGGTGCCATGTGGAGTGATGATGTTATATCAAAGGTCAGCGTATCGAAGGTTGAGGATGTCATCACTTTGTAACAATTGACACTTGAAAAAGTTTTGATAAGGAAGCTCTAATATTTGGTTGACACCATGGTCGTAAAGACTCAAAGAACTAAGGGCGATAAGCACTTAATAAAGGAAAAATAGCCCCCGATAGGAACAAAAACACTCTAGCAACTGGTGAGCGCCAGTATTGCAGCAAGAATGCTGCAACTCCTGGCTGCCAACTTTACTTTTATCAATCGGGTAGTTCGTAACAAACTTGGAAGCGTCGGTGTTGTATGCACAAGTACTAGTTCTCACTACAGGTTGTCACTTGGTCAGCCAGCGCGAGATCACTAGGAGCTCAAGCCAACTTCTATAGATTTTAGAAGAAGCTTTATATGTGATGAAAGGAAAGAAAGATTATTCTACAAAAGTTATTCTGATTGCAGAAAGGAAAAAGACTGGAATGTAAAGCAAGACCTAGTAAACCCTAATTAACAGGCTAATTCTACTTTTGCCAAAAACACTACGAAAACCATGAAAGAAATTCCATTACCTACTCAATAAAGTAAAAAACATCTAACCATGCTATTTCTGGAAGTAAATAAACCAAAAACATATTTTTGGATTTTTATGTGTTTTTATGTGAATTTGACATGCATCTAATTTATTGTGTGCAAGTGTGGCAGTGAACAGGTGGCATTGGAGGGTGGTTTTGGAGCTTGGGAGGATGGAAGATGGTGTGGATGGGTCCTAGGAGGTCTTAGGTGGCCTTCTGGAGGCTTTTCCCACACTCAGCCCTCAAAAGAAAGACTACAGGAAAAACTATAGGAGGACACAGGGAAACTACAGGAGGAAAAGAGGGAAACTACAAGAGGCCTACAGGAGGAAGCTGAGAGAAATTTTCACTTTTTTGAGGGTGTGAGAGTGGGTGTAAAAGGTGGATGAAGGTTGGAATGAGGTGTTAGGGTGCCTAAGGTCTACCATGAGTCACCAGGAGAGAGAAAGATGATTAGGTTTGCTCAAGGAGAGAGGAGGAAGTTCTATGAAGAATGAAGGAAACTAGGGCAGAATTGAGGTGAGTTTTGGGAGACATATAGGGGATGGATCAAATGGAGGATGTAGTTTTTGTAAGCTAACCTATTGTTGGAAGAGATCTGCTGCATAGAAAGCAAGAAAATCAAGCAACTATTGAAATGAAGCATTCTAGGAAAAATAGAGTTTTGCATAAAAATGGTCTAAACTATGATATATGAAAGGAAATGTTGAGAAATGCTGCAATAAAGGAAACCATGAAAGAGGACTACTGCAACTCAGGAAGTGGACATGATAAAGGAGGTTTAAAGCAGAGCAAAACTGGACCATTAACCTACTAAAGAGTTGCAACCACTAGAAGTCCTATGAATGAGGAAAATCTGTGTTTTTGGGGCAGCAAGAGAGTCTTTGCCTCAAATCATGGTCCCAGAGGGAGGAATAGAGGCTAAGGAACTATTGCTAGAATTTTGAATCTTATCTTGATCACTGCTTAACCTGCTACAAAAAGCACAAATGGAAGCAAACTACTAAATCATCAAAAGCAACATATTTTTAACCATAAAAAAATACATCTAACAGCAAACTAATCCACAACTGAAGCAAAGCATACAAATCCAAGTAAAGAGGAGCTTGGCTGCTTGGATTGGGCCCTAACCCAAGAGCTTCAGCCCTCTAAGGTAACTCAGTGCTAGCCCAAAAAGGATTCCAACTTCATTATCAAAACAATAGCAATATTACATAAAACTGTTACAAAATAATAAGCTCGAAATTTGAGCAGAGTTTACATAAGAAAAAATAATCTGACCCTAGTGAGGCCCTAGGCCTCTCTACTTATACATTTGAAGTTACCAACAGCTTCCTTAAAATCAGGGAAGCTTGTGTTGAGCCCCAAAACTACCTCTCTTCCAAGCATTTTCTTAAACCCTTTCTCTTCTATTTTCCCATGTCAGTGCCTCCTAAGCTATGAAAAGTTGTTACATGTTGATTTCAGGAGTATATTTGAGTGATTTTCAAATTATATCATTGTGTGTGCTATTTGATCTAGGTTTTTTTTATCAGCTACGAAATGTAGCCACTTTCCGTAGCTAACTCGCAATTCCGCAGCCGTTTTCATTGTTTTGTAGGTTACAGGTGTCGATAGGAGAAATGAGACACATGGGCAGCTCAGGAATGATCCACACATGGATGAGGTCCTATTTGCTTAGCCAAATTCGTAAGGAAAGGTACCGGTCAAAGGGTGGTCAACAGACAGTTCTACGTCAACTAGGACTCTGTCCCTGCACGTAAAAGAAGCCCAAAGCCATTCCTGAACTCGTGGATCAGTTTTTGCCACCTGCGGACCATCTCCATAACGCAATCCAACATCCACCTCACATAGATTTACTGCTCATGGCAACCGAGAGGCTGAATCCTCGGATTTTGACCTGTTCACGTGTCTATTGCTGAAGAAATTTCTCTGAGATACAATTATCCATTTTCTTTATAAATATAAGTGTTTTCAATGTAGATAGTTAGTTCTTGATACTGTTGATATAGCATTATTTTGTTGTTGTGTAACTGAGAGACATATTCCTCTATTTCATAATACAAAAATATGTTTTTCACATGGTTGTTTAAGCATGGTTTGAAGTAACAGCGTGTTAGTCCAGAGTTGTGCCAAAGGCCCCTGCATCGCTGAGGTCCCTTCTTTTGTTTTGTATAGTTTTTCATGTATATTTTCTCTCATTTGAGCTGTACATTTCTCATGTTTTTCTTATGATTTTAATCATTATAATCCTGTACATGTTTTTGCAGCTTATTACATTCTCTACTAACATTGATCAGTGCACTTCAGAATAGGTCTTTAAGTCTGGTTATGCTCGAGCTTTTTAGTGTAGTTTTTGCATCAAGTAGTGATTTAGTCAGATTTGTTTACTTTTATGCTTTTATTTAGTCAGATTTGTTTACTGTTCAAGATAGTTTAGATATTAGTTCTTCATGCTATATGATGATATCTCTGGAGCCTTTAGCTTAACCTCGTTTTAGAAGTTAATTGGTGAGCTATTATGATTATAGGTAAAAAAAGGGTTGTCTAGCACATACAGTGCACTACACTTCATCAGTTTACAACTCCCGGATTGATAAATTATGTAGCAATTTAGGACACACTAAATTGACTAAACAACTTGGCTCCCAAAACTCGAGATAACTATCTGGCATCCTCCACTTGCTTGGCTGCCTTCTATTGCATGATTCGGCTGCTTGTACTCCGAGCTGAATGAAGGGGAATTCGAAGTGAGGAGTAATAAATGAGGGGGATTCCATCCTATAAGTCCTCTCCCTTGTCCACTTCAAGTTATTGCTGTCATTTGACCACTGGATCCTTGACTTTGACCTCGAAATCCATCAATAATCTGCATTAAATACATGTTAGACCACATGGCATAATAACTAACTCAACTCACTCTATAAGCATAAATATAATCAAAAAATCATACAATAAGCTGAGAATGGTTGATTTGACTAGGTTAGGAGGTAAAATGAGCCCATATAATTACCCATTTATGAGGCTCACCATCAACCCCCCTACTAAAGGTGTTGCTCATCCTCTGAGCAACCTAGTCAATCTCCTCATCTTTTGTGGCCCTGGTGGCCTCCCTAGCATCCCAGGCCTCTGCTATGGTCTGTTCATGTTCTCCATAAAATCCTGCCTTCCTATCTATGTCCTTCCACTACTCCTCCTCTTCTTCTTCTCTTTTGCCTTCCAGCATGCCTAATAGGAGTGGAGGGCTCAGTTTGAGGCCAATCCAGTTGACCTTCAGCTTTTTCATGGAGCCCTTGTACATTGACACTCTTTTCAATTCCTCCTTCAGCCTCATGAGAGAATGATATTCCCTGATCTGCAAACTGTGAGGTAAGGTGTTCCATCTTCTCATGCATGCATGCACACATTCATCCCCAAGTAGCGTTTGCATATCGTCAAAGTGTGCAATGGATTGTGCCTGATTGGCTAGATATCTAAGGGCAATCTGAGGGTCATTGGCAAGCAGGTTGTGTGTCTGATGAGTGCCCTAGGATATGATGGCTCAACTCTTATCATTAATGGTTCATTCTGCTCTTTTATCATCAATATTTTTATTTTTGCTGCCCTTAATTCTTCATGGTTCATTCATGAGGCCATGGCCATTAATTGCAGGTCCCTTAGCTTAGCATTGGGGTCCCACACATTCATGTCTGTGAGGGCCATGTTGTGTAGGTAGAACTCTGCCCATTTCCCTGAGTTTTTTTCCATATGGCCAACATCCTCAACTCCTTTGGATTTGGCTATTTGCATCCACCTATGTGTTCTCACTCTTTCTTTCTCCAATTCGAAAAACAGTGGAATTGCAAATTTCTGTGGGATGATTCTGCCTCCCTCAAGTAGATTGTAATAGGAGGCAAGACTAGGCTGGGGGTCAGGTTCTTGTAGCTCTTGTCCTTCCTCCTTCACCTGTGGTTGTCCTTCTATCTCTTTCTCAAGCTTTTGGGTCTCCTATAGTTTGGACAGTGTCTCCTGTAGGACTGTCTCGGCCTCCTGTAGATCTAGTTTTGGATCCTGTAGTACTGCCTTTCCCTTCCATGTAGAAGATCTGGGAGTCCCTCTTTCATATGTTATAGGTGTCTTGGAGGAGGATTCTTTCACCTTGCCAGATGGTGAATCTTCAATGGTAATTGGAACTTTTGAAGAGGGCTGAGGTTTGCCTGTTTTAATTCTTGTGCTCTTCCTTACCCTGAAATACATGGAGGTCTGTCTTTTCCTCTTCTGCTTTGGTTTGATTGGTGTACTGAGGGTAGTGAGGGCAGCTGCTGCCTCTCTTTCCAAAGTCTCAGGGGACTCTTCCTCTTGCTCTGCCTTCTCTGCCTCCTTTTCTCCTTCTTCTATCTCTTTTTCTATCTCTTCAACTTTTCCCTCCTCTGTTTCTTTTCCTTCCTCCTTCCTTTCTTGCTCTGTTCTATCACCATTGGCTTCATCTTCTCCTCCTTGTTATTCTTCCTCTTCACTGCCAGTAGGACTGACATCATAGGTTAATGCTTTTATTTCATCCTCAGTTGTCATATTTCGGAAAACTTCCCATGCTATAGGGAGTGTAAAGGTATGGAGGGCTTCCTCTACTAGGATTTTGATTAAGCCATGGTGAGCTAACTACCCTGAATTCCTTGCTTGTACCTTGGTGTTGGAGTCAATGAGGGACTGAAGGAGAAAGTAAGGGATACTGAGATTTTGAGGTGCTAGGGTATCCATGTCATACCTCAAGTCATGGAGGATTCTGAAATGATAACCATAGACAATGTTGTGCCTCCCCTCACAAGAAATGTATTTGATTATTTGGTAACTAACCTCATCTTAGGGATATGGTATACTGGCCCTTCTAATTCCATTTTTATCTTCAACAGGGGTTTCATTATTTTGGAAAAAATTCTTCTTGGCAACCTACCCAATTGGTTTTTCATCTTTACTCCAAGGCAGCCCAAGAGGAAGGGTAGTGACCCTACTGATGAATTCTGGGGTTATTTCGATGGGGAGGCCTCTAATGGTTCAGTGGCATGTGCTCTTGTGTGAGGGACCAGAAAGAGAGCAAATTCTTGGGCAATTTCATCATCAAACCCTCGAAATTTCTCAAAGAAATTCATCCAGTTTGCCCTTGTGAATATGTCCACCACTTGAGGATGTGCATGGAGCCTAGTGGAGTTAGTGGGCTCCTTTCTCATAAACCCTCTTGTCATACTGCCTGTACCTTCTTTTTTTTAACCCAATATGGAGGTGGAGACAAAGAGTTTTGAGGAAAAAAAAAAAACAGAGACTGTGTTCTTTTTTAAATAAACAGAAAATTTTGATGTATTTTCTGCCCTCCTAAAGACTTATTTCACCCTTAAATTTAGACCACTTCTTTCATATATTGATATTCAACAGGGGGCATGCATGAACCCTACCTCTTCAGACTGAATTTCGTGTCAAAAACCGTGTTTTCTCCCTTCAAAATGGCTTACTACCCATCCTATAGAAGCCCATTGTCCCTCTTGTAGATTTCCGGTAGGTGCTCCTGTAGATTTCCTGTAGGTGCTCCTGTAGATAACACCGAGAGCAAGAATATGGAGGAAATCTATGGAGGATGGTGGTTATGAGGCTTTGGGGGCACAAGAAGACTGTTGTGGTTGAGTTACGAGGAGAGAATGAAAAAAAGGTGGTGAGAATACGCGGGGAGGAGTGCTCATTACCCTTTATGGATATTTTCGGTTATGAGTGCTGAGCTGGCAAGGTGTACGTTGGACATATTCGGACTGTTGGTCCCCACCTGCTTGGTCATCATGGCCCCTCCTTGTAATCATCCCTCATTATTGCATCGGAGTTCACACTTCCTCCCACTACCTGTCCTTGGCATCTTATGTTTGAGTTGACTGGCATGTGTAGTTGACATCTCGGATGAGTGGAGTCAACTAAATGAAGGTGGCCAAGTTAACTGGCCACCTTTCCCTCGTTCGATATCAACCATCTCATTGCCTTCATATGACTCCTAATTACACAAATGCAAATAGAGGAGTGACTTAGTTACTTACCTGTGATCCAAGTGTATTCGCTGTGAGGTGTTGTGGCTTCCTCTGCTGCATGCCTTCATTTCTCTTTATGCATGTTGTCTCTGCTTGCTAATGTGTGCTTGTGTGCTTGTGTAGGTTCTTCTCTTGTTGGAGTTGAGCTTCATGTGCCTTTTTAACCTTCATGTGTGCACTCTCTTTGTTGAGGAGGTAAATCCCCTCTGCGGACAGAGGCAATCCCTACTAGCCCAGATGAAGGCCTACCTGGATTCCAATGCTAGTGCTTGTAGAAGAGGTGGTGCTCCCGTTCCTTTGCTCCGGCAGATCACGATCCCCACAATCTCCGTGAATGGACACCTGCACATACAAGAAACGACACAAACACAAACATAAAATCCAACATATGCAACTATATATCAGTCAGAAAGGATATAACTCATCATCATCACAAATAACAATAAGAGTGGAACCATAACCAATAGTCGTTTATTAATAATAATCAAAGAAGAATACAACCAAAGTTGTGACGCTAGATTCTCCTTTGGCTAGGTAGTCAGCAGCACATGTCTTGCAAAGCTTATTGGGAATAGAGACAAGCCTCTCTCTCTTTGGTTAATTGACAAGAATCTCCTTACTTAGATTTGGCCTTATGGGAATGAAGAAGGCTCTTGCAGCATGAAGCTCTTGGTAACTTGACAATTCTCAATC